>JASAND010027096.1:0-14438 GCA_030248195.1 Trissonchulus latispiculum
CAAGCCAAAATTTCAAATTTGGCCAAAAACGCTTATTTTTGCCTAAAATGGGCCTAGTTTGGCTCTAAATACAGGAAAAACACGTTTTCTACACGATAGGATGCTTAAACTGACGAAAATAAACAATTTTAAAAAATTTCCAAAATTTGCCTATGTTTATGTGTTAAACATACCAAATTTTAAGTCACTATGACCTCAATTTTTCAAAAAAACTACTATATTTTGATGCAGTTGTGCTAAAAACAACCCGCTCTTTCATTTGGAACGGTTAGAAATGCTCCTGGCAACTTGCCAAAAAATTTTCGGGGTGGGTTTTTTTTCCCGCATATGGGTTTTTTCCCGCATTGGGTTTTTTCCCGCCAGTTTGGGACATTTTTTCTCACTAACGGCGCACCCTAGAGAGGTGTTCTATAGCTCATAAGAAAGCTTACGACTAGGCCTAGCAGCCTGTATAGTCAGTATTTCAATATCTCAAACCAGTAAAAAGTTCTGGCCAAAAATCTGAAAAGTGGGTTTTTCCCCGCTTGACTATATATAGTCAGGTCAGACCCGGGAAAAACACCACCCCAAATAAGGGTAAAAAAACGGTGACGCCCTGGCCCCTGGAAGCCTGGTAGGCCCGGTGAGTTGTGTGTGTGTGTGATGATGTGTGATAATATAGCGCTACCCTAGGTCACTAGTTACTACACACTGTAAGTATGAGACCCCTGGACTAAAGATTAGCGAAAGTTAGAGGCTTAAGTCGAACGAAATGGACGAAAAAACTCGCTTTCTGCTGGTACATATGTTTTGGAGTTCAGTTCAGCTCATATATAGCTCCAATCCATAACCCAGGACCCAGTTGGCGGTTGAGTCCCCCCCTCCCCCCCGGGCATATGAAAAAGCCATGTCTGGCACGTTTAACGTGGAGAGGAAAAACCCACTTTAGGGGAAGGAAACCCACCCCATTTTTTAAATACTAGCAACTCAACAGGAAAGCATCTTGACCTAAACCTATAAATAAACTCACCCCTCTTTGGTCCTAAAATTGTCGTAGCGCAATTCTGACACTTCCTGTGTGAAATTCGACCCTTTTTTAGTTTAGTACAAATTAAAAACCCGATCTAAATACGTATATAGCTTTTTTAGATCCTCTGTGCATTGAACATGCAGAATCAAATGGACAGGTTTCATAAAGTTGTCATAAAGTCATCTATACGTAAAACATGTATATATATATGAAGAAGAATAAGAAGAAGAAGATTTACTTCAAAATCAGAAAGCGATTATTAACAAACAGAACATTAGTATAAATTCGAATAACAAAATAATCGCACAGAAGCAAATATGTATACTAACACAAAGATAGTGAAGTAGGACAAGAGAGGATCAGACAGTGATCACCTAACCCCTTGCCCCCGCAGAAAGTGGCCTAGGTCAACATTTCTAAGAAGCCTAACAAACTGTTCTAATGATTGCGCAGACACTACCGCTTGTGGGAGGGAGTTCCATATTCTAACAGTTCTACAATGAAATAAATTTTCAAGTGGGTTTGTACGCATTTTCGGTGGAAGCATAATGCGAAGATTATGTTGGGAAATTTTTTGAAAAATGCTAAAAACGATGTTGGTTGATTGTTAAAAGCCACAATTGGACCTGTACTGGTTCCTCCAGCAGCGAAATGGCACTTTTAGGCTTTTTAGCCTCTAGCTTGCGAGGTAAGCAAAATTGCCCAAATTTGGCAGCATAGGATGACACGTCGTCTTCGATATTGCGGTGCTATTGTCACGAAGAGTTAGGATAGCTTTTAATGGTAATTTTTAAGACCACTTCGGGGGTTGGTTTATTTCCCGACATTTGGGTTCCTCCCCTTGGTTTTCCCACGCTTACGTATGTATATACGTTTTGCATTTGTACGTACCGGCCTATCCATACAACCTAGAGAGTGCAAGTGGGTTTAAAAGAAGCAGCTATATAAGTACGTCAAGTAGGATGGTATGTCAAGTTCTTCGCTAGCCCTTATTGAAAAACTTGCAGTCAAAATCCGAAAATGTGTTGTTCCCTCCATAGCTGTTCCTATGTGCAATGTTTTATTTTCATGTTCTAGCTGCTATGTTATCTTTAACCTAAGAACACCTATATAAATATAGCTACGTATATTTCTTTCGGATGCACTTAAACGGCAGTGCGCATAATGCCAGAACAATTATGCTGCGTTTGTAGAGAGGTTTGTTTTGAAGTTGCATACATGTATATATAATCTTTTCTTAGAGAACACATATAAAGTTCTGTTTAACCTTGCATTATATATAACTGGATTAGCAAGTCTGAAGGGGTCTACCGCAGCTTCGATGAGATCTTCTGTCTTTTAAAATTTCAAATGTTTAAGAGTATTATTATCAGGGTATTTTTTACAGGGGGGGCGGCCCCCCCCCCCGAAATTGACCTTCCCCCCCCCCCCCCGAAAATGCCTTCCCCCCCCCCCCGAAATCGCCCCCCCCCCGGGATTTTGGTCTGCCCCCTTTCTACATTTTTTCCAAATTTTTGAGAACTTTTTGTGTTTCACCATGCAAAATATGCCAAAAAATACCATTTTTTGGCTCATTTTGGCAAAAAATCCCCCCCCCCCCGAAAATTTCTCCCCCCCCCCCGGGAAGCCCCCCTCCGGAAAAAAATCCCTAAAAAATACCCTGTTTTTATATACATAAAAATTTAGACATTTTAAGTATATAGAATCTTTGGTTGTCCTCAAACCAGCTAAGTCTTGGTTTTTTACTGGTGGTGGGAAGGGACCCACTTTTGGGGTTCTCTTCCTCCGCTGTTTGGGGTTGTCCCACTCACTAAGATGTGCTCAGAAACTAAGTGCGTGCTAAATCTGTAGGTTTCTTGGGGCACTACTCTTTGGAACTGTTTATATAACACCGAATTTTTGAAAAGATACATGTTTGCTGTTTTGGTCAGTTCTTCCCTCCCACTTGTGATCTTCCCTTCACGCTGGGGAATATATATATATACCATAAATACTCTATTTTCATTGTTTCTGTAGAGTAGGACTTTCTGGAGTTGTATTTGTGGCATTGAAAGAACGGGTCATAATCTAGGAGAGTTTCCGCGGTACTGAACAGTAATATAGTCTTGGTTTTGCGGACCCTTTGCAGTTGTTGCTGTTCGTTTCCTGGAATGTTTGCCAAAGTTGAATCAAGGACCATACCATACACTTTGAAAATATGTCCATATGTGCAGTGAGACTTTGCGAATACAATGCCATTTCAAACACTTTCACTTACTTGTATATACGTATATACGTTTGTTTATCTTATGTCTGTTTCAGATAAAGCCTTGCAAATTCGACGTTCAGCGCGGCTCTGGAGACTATCGCTACATCTGTGCCGAGTCATGTCTGGCCAGCTTCAAACAGGATCCGCTTCACTTTGTGTCGCCCAACGGAGCTGCCGGTCTCCCGCCCACCGCGGCGGCCATGATGTTGGGTGGCGCCAGCGGTGGGAATCATCATCATCCATCTTCGCTAATGTTTGGACCCTCCTCGGTCACCACCAATCGAAACGGCCCGATTGATTTCAGTTTCGGCTCATCGACGACGGCACACCATCAGGATCAAACGGCTGGCGAGAATGCGGGTGCTGCGCTACTACAGGTAGCCGCTGCGGCGGCAGCGCACAGTGGTACTGCCACAAACGGCACCGGCACCACAACTGTTGTGGCGCTGCCTGGTGGGAAATCTAACCACCTTCACTATCAGGAGGGTGCTGAGCACGAGAATGACAGCAGTACTCCCCCGGGTGATGTTTCCAGTGCTTGTGGCGGTGGTGATGGTACAGCACCAGTGCTGCTTCCCAGTGTCTGTGCCGGCTGCGATGGCGTCATAACGCCGTGCGGTCGCCGGGGCGGTGCGGCGGGGGCGTCTGACGACTGGTTTCTCAGGTTCTGGGGTCCCCAACTGCTGGGTGCCTGCTCGGACCGCTGTTTTGAACGCCTGAGCAGATCCCTGCAGCGATTTGTGTTCACCTGTGCACAGTGCAGTGCACAGTTTTCTTCCAGCAGCAACCGCGCAGCACCCTTTCTGTCCTGGTCTGTGCTGAAATTCTGTCAGCCCCGTTGTCTGACGGCCTTCCTACAGACTGAGCAACAGTCTTCTGGGAGGCGGTGCTCTGGTTGTGGTCTGGACCTGTCTGGGGACTGTTTTGCCAAAGGCTTGGTCCGATTCTCTGGCAGTTGTCGATTCTGGTACTGTCCGGCCTGTTACGGTAACAGGTTGCTGCAGCCGCCGTCTACCTGCATTCACTGTGGAGGCTCTATGGAGACTCCCCACAGTGGAGAACCACAATTTTGTGGCGCGACCTGTCGTACGGCCTACGATAGATGTCGTCACGTGACCGCACCGGGACGTGGTGGGATTCAGAAGATAGATCATCCTGATGTCCCGCCGGCGCTGACACGCTGCGATCACTGTCACCAGCCTTCCAAACTGATCCAATTTCAGATCACCTCCCTTCCGCCGACGTCCTCAAAGAGGGAGGATGGACTGTCTTGTGTCAAATTTTGCTCTGAAATCTGTGTCTATGGATGGCTGCGGCAGGCCGGCCTGGCTCCACTGCACTGTGTCCAGTGCCGGACCCGCTATCCGGCCGAGTGGCCACCGGCTCTCTGTCTACTGCAGCGGCATCTACTGACCACTACTGGTCAAGGAATGTCCAGTTGCCATAGCAATGGTTTGCAACCGCACGATAGTGGTGATGATACTGTCCTGGTGTCTTCGGTGTCAGTTCTGTCCTTCTGCAGCCATGCCTGTCTCAGTGACTATTCCTCCGCTTCGACGCGCAGTGCCGGGTGGAAAACGGAAACTGGCAACGCCATCTCCTGTGATGGCTGTGGCGGCGCCGACAAGTCTACCCTGGACTCGATTGTAGTCGTTAGCCCAGATTCGTCGCCGGAAGCCCAGACACGCTGCCTCACGATTTGCAGCCCTGACTGTTTGCAGCCACTGCTGACGAATGACGCTGCTGTAGCGACAGGTTCCTCCTCGCTGATGGGACAGTGTGGGGCCTGTGGCCTACGTCTCCCCCGATCTGCGCTGATTCCAGGACCTCCAGGTTCGGAGAGTCGGCGTGAGTTTTGCTCTACGACCTGTCGTGACGGAGGCCTATCGCCCGTTAGTGATGGTGAAAATCGTCACACGCCCTACTCGTCATCGCTGCTGCCCCCCAGTAGTCAGAATGGGCCGGCTGGTCATCTGTCCACGCGGCCTGCGGCCCTTAACGGCCGCAGTAGTGGTCAGGATGGTAAAGGAGTACTGGCGGCGCAGGAAATGGATGTGGACGGCCAGCATCCTGTCAAACGAATTCGGTTTGATGGAGAAAATCTCGTCACTGCTGGTATGCTAGGTTACATTTTGATTGAGCGATATTTTTAGTGAAGATGGTTCCCTTACGGCCTTACAGACTTCTGTAGGGACTATCGAATATGCCCATTACTGCGTTATCACCAGGGTATTTATACAGGGAGTGGGGTGACACCCCTGAAATTGACCTTCTCTTCCCGAAATTCGGATTATAATTAGAATTCGATTAATCTTCCATTAGAAATTGGCTCCCCCCCCGCGGAATTTTTGCCTCCCCTTCCTCGGGACTTAGGCGTTAAACGTTTTTCCAAAAGTATGCAAATTTGCAAACATTTTCGACTTCGTTGGAGATTTTTCTATAAGGTGATTGTTCTTTGCACAAATCCAAGCATTTTGTGAGCTGTTTACTTTTTTCTGTGCCCAATACGCTAAAGACTAATTTCTGGCTTTTTATCCACTCCCCCTCTAGATCCGGGTCACCGTTGTGTCAAGTTTACCTTTTCGAGTTCAGATATCTGGGTTTTTTTCTGGGGGGGTGATGGTCCCCACTCGGCGACCTCCCCCTATTCGAAGAGCCCCCCCCCCCATGAAAAACCCTCTCATCAATTCCGTCCTCCCCTCCCATAACCCAAAATAATTGCCCCAAATTTTACCATTTTTACCCTAAAGTTTAAAAAATTTTCCGGCTTCGCCGGTGTTTTAGCGAGATTTTCGCTATTTTAGCCTAAAAAACACTTAAAGTTAGTCATTTTTAGCGATCTTTGGCGGTTTTTAAGCAAAAACGTAAAAACTCGCAATTTTTTAAACAGTATGTATGTCCCCCATTTGGCGTGCTCCCCCATCGATGGGGGCAACATTTAGCCACCCCAAGTCTTATCCTCCCATAAATTTTGACCTAAAAATAAGCCAGGATATTATGCTTCGATGTACAGAATAAATATTTCTAGTATACATAAATGCTTTTTACCGAAAAAATAGCAGACTACAACACTACTGGTTTTTTCAGAATCTTCCACGGTATTGGCTGCTAAAACTGCCGGCAGCGGGCCACCCGGCCCCACAACAACTCCTGCTTCGTCGTCACGTGATTCTGTCCTGGTCAATCTGGCAAATCCACCGTTGCCCGACATGGCTGGCGGTCTGCCAAATCATGGACATCGAGTTGATCTGTCTCCACAGGACAGGCTTAGTACCGTCGTCCCGGAACCTGAACTGAAACCGGATATTTCCGGTTCTTCCAGTGGCTCAGCCGGCCCGACTCAACCGGATGTGATCTCATCCTCCTCCTTGCTTCTTTCCCGGCTGCAACAGCTGCAGGATGGGCAGCAGATCATCCGGTCGGATCTGTCCGGCCTGATCGGTCGGTTGGATCGGATTGAACGGATGCTGGGGGGCGCCATAGCTGGACCTCCCCCTTGTACCGGAAATTTGCAAGAACCGGAACCGGAACTGGAACCGACCGTTGCGGATAATTCCGGCTCGGAACCGGATAGTCATCATGATGAGGGAAATCTGATAATATCCACCCTGGATGAGGATGATTTGCGGAATGGAGACTCTTAATAAACTGGGCACTTACTAGTTAATGAAACTTTAAAATTTAGTTTAACTAAAATTTGTGATTTTGCTGTCCATTCGACAAGAAGATGGATTAACTCATCCATATTGTGTTGTTTAAGGCTACTTTTGATACTTTTATATTGTGTCTGTTTGACTTAATTTTTTGGTGGTGCAGAACTGACTCACTTAATTGTAATTTAATTTCAACATAATTTTGTTGCCTGTTGTTATAGACCTTGATCATACTTTTGTTTCGGCTACATATCTGTATACGTATGTTGCTTTTGACCAAGATTTGTGCATTACACTGTACACTGCCAAGCTGGACTTATTCGAGATAATTTTTCTGTGGGGCGCCCTCGGGGGCGAGTCATTTTGGGAGAGGGTCGAAAATTTTTCTAAAAGCATGCTAATAATTGCGCTGTTTTTATAGTAAATCGTCAAATATAAGCTAATTTCGTGCTTTAATAGGCAAAAATCGGCTGAAAATCTCCGGCAAAGTCGGAAAAGTTTTGAAAATTAGGCCTTCTGAGCGATTTTTTTCGATGCAAAAGTTGGTACCAAAGGGGCGCCCACTTTTCTTGGGGGGGGAGAGGGTGTTTATGGGGTCCCCCTGCCCCCCTCCCAGTAGAATAAGCCCAGACCGAGGTTTTTTGATGACTCAAATTTCAAGTATAGAATTTTGTAGAAGAGTCTTTTTTCTTTTTTCTTTGAAGAAGATTTTCTTAAATGAATCATAGTTGCTTGTTTCTGGACGAATTGAGCCAGTGTAGAAGTCTTCTCTTCGTGTTCTCTCTAGAATTTCTTGATAATACAATGTACTCAACCAAATTTTTTTCTGTTTGCTGCATGTTCAGAAAGATACAAATTTGCTTAACTTTAGCTTTAAACTTTGCTAAATAACTGTCCATTCAGAGTTCAGTAATCCTGTATGTGATGTGTATAAGTAGGTCAGTCACTCACTGCCTATTAGCTATCCTTTAACGCAATCTATCAATTTTTCGGTGCACTGCGGCAAGCCATCACACAGCCAAGCTACAACCTTGGTTTCAAAAATGTTTTCAAAGAAATTTTTGAAAACTGGTTTATAAATTTTGAAATTTTTGTCAAAAATTTGTTAATTTTTCCTAATTTTGTCTGAAATGTAAACGGATATCCGGATATTTTTCTCAAATCGGATATTATCCGGATATCCAATGTCCATCATCATTAATTCCTACACTTTTTGTTGTTGAATTTGCATTTTTTTAAATCGTATATAGTATAGTATACTGGCTTACTTCTAGGCCAAAATTTATGGGGGGGGGGGCTCACCGAAAATGGGGGGGCATATTTTTTGACTAATTTTTAGGTTTTTTGTGTCAAAATTGCTAAAAATCGCTAAAAAATAACTAATTTTTGGTGTTTTTAAAGCTAAAATAGTGGAAAATTAGGTAAAAATACGGCGAAACCGGAAATGTTTTGAAAATGTAGGCTAAAAATGGTAAAAAATGGCAATTTTTGGGGTTATGGGGGGAGGTCGGAATTTATGGGGGGGAGGTCGCCGAATGGGGGCCCCCCCAGTAGAAGTAAGCCAGAGTATACACATTATGCCAATTGTATTTTGCAATATTTCGTTGTAATCTCCGTTGAATTATGTGGCTTATTCAATATGTGCCTTATTTTATCCCCTGCTTTCTAACAATTTTTCATATATGCCTGTTATACTATTTCATATTATTTGCTTGTGTTGTTGTTCGCCGTATATTATTTCGCGTTGCAAAACCATTTTTTGTCATTTTGGTAGATTTCACAGCATAAAGCTAATTGTTGTGGAAAGAAATCCTGTAATATTCAAAGGGTATATATATACGTATATTGCCTATAAATAGTATATTATGTTTGGTTGGTTTGGTTACTGTTATATTTGATCAATATCTCTCTGTTGCCTGAACACATTTGCTTAGATTGTATTGTGCTGTGATGTCGTACATGTAATTGTCTGCAAGTTACAATCATTCGTATTGATAAAGAAACATAATATACTTAGTTTAGTGTACAACTTGTTTTGGTGCTGGGTCTATTATTTTTGATGCGCACATACTTTTTATGTGCTGATAATTTCGTTACTTGCGTAGATCTGTTTATTAATTCCGATTTTGGATTACCACAATTTTCCGGAATTCGAAAATTAGCTACATATTTAGTTGTGCTTTAAAAGAATTTTATTTTAATCTGTTCGTTCCGTCTTTGCCGAAGTTTTTTGGGACACTGATAAAACTGACATGTTGGCATAGGATAAGTGTTCTAAAGGAAATTTTGAGCTTTTGTTGACAATTTTTCATTTTTTTAAATTCCTATACATATCATGAATTCCTTTTCCGTTATCATGTGCCTGCTGGATGCAATTATGTATGTGTTTTCTACAGGGTTTTTTGCTTTTATGACATATTTCGTAGTGTTACACCCAGGATATTTTGTAGGGATTTTTTTCGGCGGGCGCCTCCCCCCCCGTTAGGGGGAGGCATTTTCGGCGGGATGTTTTTGTAAAAATGAGCCAAAAATTGCTATTTCGGAGTATTTTGCTGGTTGAAACGCAAAAAGTTCTTAAAAGTGACTGAATTTAGGCTAGAAGTAACTATTATAACGACAAAGTTTTCGGCAATGCCGGAAAATTTTGAAAATTTGCTTATTTTGGCAAAAATTTGGGTCCCCAAAAATCCTCATCGAAAAATTTAGACCTCACTAAGGAGGAAGCCCAAAATCCGGAGGGGGGGGGACGACGTTTTCTCGGGGACCCCCGTCCCCCTGGCTTTTTCCTACAGGGGGGGGGGGTGGTGGCCCCCTAGAAATCCGGTCCCCCCAGACTTGGGTCGCCCCCCCCCAGGATTCGGGCCTTCCCCCCACCCTAAAGTGCCCGGAAGAATAGGGTTTTGAGGGAAAATTTTGAAAATTGTTTCCGGCTTCGCCGGATTTTTACCCATTTTTAAGCATTTTTAGCTATTTTAAGCTTAAATTTAAGTTAAAAATAGTCAATTTTTTAGCTCAGCAGCAAAAAAAGCTATTTTTAGACATTTTTCGCCCCCCCCCCCCCAGAAATCCGCGCCCCCCCCAGACCTGGGGGGACCCCCCCAGAAATTTTTGCCTAGGAAAAAGCCACCCCCCCCCGTAAAAATAGACTTCCTTTAAACATTAATTACTGATGCTACTGTGCAAACGGTCAACCGTCAAGGTTTAAATTAGATGAATACGTGAGTTAATGTGTGCATTAGTTGTAGAACCGTTCGTTTAGCCTTTATGTGTCTTATGATTTGCGACAAATTTATGAAAGCCGAACAAATGTGTGAACGAGAGATGGAACCGGGTCAGTTCGGGTCACTTTTTGGACCGGGTCACCGGGTCAAGAGCTTCGACCCGGTCTTGACCCGGTTTTCTGAATTTACCTCAAATTTTTGAAATTTTTGACTTACCAAGCTAAAATTTTAGCTTAAATTTTTGTTCAATGTCCAATATTAATTGGCTTTTTTCTATATTTTAGTCTTGAGCATTTTCGCAGCTTGATGTTATTTGAATCTGTCTGTCTCTGGCAAATTATTGTCTAGCTTTTATAGGTTTTATGATTATTAGACATGTTAGATATTAGACATATTAGTGACATATTAGAACTACAAAATTATCGGATAAATTGGTATTGCAATTAAAATAGCATTAATTTAGAAACAGCTACAGCTACCATCAAACGCATTTTAAAAAACCTACAGCAAATGTATATATGTATGTCATAGTTATTCTTTTCGGGGTGGTGATGGAACACAAAAGCCAAAAATTTAGCGTTCTTCAAAATTTTTTAGCAGATTTTGGAATTTTCTGGAAAACCGGGTCACCGGGTCAGGGCTCTACCGGGTCACCGGGTCACCGGGTCAAGCCTAAGTGACCCGGTTCCATCACTGGTGTGAACGATGTGCACAAAATAATCAACTTTTTCCGCTTTCCCTTTTTAGTTGTGGTGATGGTAGGGTTATTGTTGTCTTCTTATTTTTATTTTTTTACAATATTCCTCTTGTATTTTGTTACCAGTTGTCTGTTGATGAAATGATTTTCTACCGTTTTGTAACTCCTGCTGCCTTCCTTTACCTGGTCTTTCTGCTATTTTTTCTATAATATACATAATAAATGTTTTTCGTTACTCGTTGTTAATAAATTTACGGTTGTGCAACTGATTCTTAATTTGTTATAGTGTGGAACCTGTTGTTTTGATACCGAATAAATCTTTCCCCTTTGAAGTAAAGTTACTTCTTACCCAGGTTGACTTATGAATGAAGTATGATGTAGGGTCCTGTAGTATACTAGAAGAGTCATCTAAATGCCATGATTTAAAGTTGTGCTTAGGTTGTGAGTGTGACTTGTGGCTCGGTCCTTCCCAAGTCCAATATAAAAGAAAAGTAAAAGAGCTCGCAACCTGAATATTGGGCTACGTATTTTGTATTTGCATTTTGTTTCATCGCTTTCAGATATTTGCGAAGTTAACGTTTGTTACTTGCGTTTCGAGCTCTATGTAGTGTTGTTTCATTAGCCGATTTTAGTTTCAGTTTCAGTCGGTGGTTCGAAATAATTTCAGTTTCAGTCGGCGGACCAAAATAGTTTAAGTTTCAGTCGGCAACGTAAAATAATTTCAGTTTTAGTTGCAGTCGGAGTTTCAGTTCGCTTTAAAAACAACGGTTTCCAGCTCTCTGAGTCAATATAAAGCACAATTTAATGTTTATTCAGCCTCTCTAACAGCAATGTTAACAGAATCGAAGCTCAAAACCTTAAAAATTTCAAGATTTAAGGACAGACTGAAACTTGTTTCAGTCTTTTACCCAATATAGTTTCAGTTTCAGTCGGCTGCCCAAAAATGTTTCAGTTTCAGGTCTCTTCTCAAAATAGTTTCAGTTTCAGTGACTGAAACTGAAACCTGTACAAACTGAAACCTAGTTTCAGTTTCAGCGACTGAAACATCACTAGCTCTATGTCAGCCATTGCCGTTCGGACCTTGATTCAAGATAGCTCTAGAGAGGGTCCGTCCCGAGAATTTGAGTATCCTAATGCCCGCTCGGTCGTATAAGTAAGCGGTTTTTAAAGTGAACTAGCAAAATTAAAATTCATTAAACATCCATCGCATCGAAGCCGGAAAAAAATTTAAATTTAGGGAAAAATCGTAAACTTTTACCTTTCTTGGTCGTGGGGAACTCCTCCAATGGGGAGGATGCAGAATACTCCCTATCAGTAAAATAAGCTAGGGTACGGATCTCAGTACTATGTATGCGGATTTCACGATGCAACTTTCTAGAGTTCAGGTCTTGTGTGTTGTGACTGTTGACGGCGATAGGATAGTGAAGGGTTGCTTCACTAATCCATCCTCAAATCAAATCGGTTAGTTTGGTGGTGATTGGGAGCTCAAAATAGGTTCATATTTTGGTTGGCACGAGAGACGCAGAAGAATTTAAAAATTTAAAAAATATGGTATTTTAAAAATTATTGAAATCACTGAGATGAAATGATCGAAATACGTAATAAACGGATAATCAATGAAATTAAGGTGGTGATTCCTTTTGGGCACATATTATTGGTTGAGGGTTCAAATCAAGATGAAATTTAATGAAACTTTCCAAAATAAGTTCTTTTAGCATTCTAACACCCTCCGCGCAATCCCGCTTCAAAACTTCAACTTCTCCGTTCAGGACAGTTTTTGCCGATTTTTAAAAATTAGACAGTACCTGTATAGCTATGATTGTATTCATTCGAAAGATCTTGTTGAGCTCTTCATTTTCGCTTTTTGAAGCACCTTTCTAGCTTTTCTGTATAGTGAGATATAGCTGATTTTCTTATTTTGGCGTTGAAAACTTGTCATTTTTGCAGAAATCAAATAATCCGCCATATCTTGAGCTACGCAAGCCGTAAAATTAAACTAAGGGTGTCAATTTGAAGGTCTCGTCGAGACCGATTATCCATGACATTATAGTAGTCTAACTGCTACCCCGTACGCTGTTATCATAGAAAATGTAGTTTTTCCAAAAACATGACCAAATTTTTTCCAGCGATTGTGGAGCATTTACTATGCAAGCTAGATGGTTGCCACTTACTGGACGTATTTTACACTAAAATACCCAGGGACCCTTTTTTAGTTGTCCCGATTGCTTCTTTCTAGCTAAAGTTGTCGCTTGCCAAAGTTGGGAAAAGTAGGCAAAATCCAGGTTGCGCATGCATTTTAGCTAATTTCTTTACAACGAAGAGCGGTTTCATAATAACTAAAAAAGGGTCCCCAGCTATTTGATAGTGGAATCGAATGATCTGGCCGATGCCTCACGAAAAAATTTACTTTAGTCTGCAAAAAATCTGGAAAATTAAATTACTTCGAAAATGCAATAAAATAATTTCCAAGAACTAAAATTATGTTCACTGTATACATTAGAAAGAGAAAATATTAAGCTCTATTTCCATATAAAAATGGCTTCTTAACTCCTAGGAATGAATGAGTAATAAGGGTTCAAAGTTGATGTCTCCAAAAGGAATCACCACCTTAAGTAGGTATAACGCCACGGATCCAAGAGGCGCCAAAAACGCATATTTTCTTATGAAGTTTCCTCAAGTTTCATGCCCTCTGCATTTCCATTGTTTACCCTAAAAGAGTTTCCTAATTTTGGTATATAATTTTAGTTTAGTACTGATCAGATTTTTTGCCTTCCAACTTTTTAGATTATTTGTTTGGCCATTATTATCTTCTATACATGCTTAGTTGAAGAAGGTTTCACAAGAAGAAACGGAAGCCCAAATACACAACGTTCCTGTGGTAAGACTTTCACTGTAAACTGGTAACAAAATACAAGAGGAATATTGTAAAAAAATAAAAATAAGAAGACAACAATAACCCTACCATCACCACAACTAAAAAGGGAAAGCGGAAAAAGTTGATTATTTTGTGCACATCGTTCACACCAGTGATGGAACCAGGTCGCAGGCTTGACCCGGTGACCCGGTGACCCGGTAGAGCCCTGACCCGGTGACCCGGTTTTCCAGAAAATTCAAAATCTGCTAAAAAATCCCTACAAAATATCCTGGGTGTAACACTACGAAATATGTCATAAAAGCAAAAAACCCTGTAGAAAACACATACATAATTGCATCCAGCAGGCATGATAACGGAAAAGGAATTCATGATATGTATAGGAATTTAAAAAATGAAAAATTGTCAACAAAAGCTCAAAATTTCCTTTAGAACACTTATCCTATGCCAACATGTCAGTTTTATCAGTGTCCCAAAAAACTTCGGCAAAGACGGAACGAACAGATTAAAATAAAATTCTTTTAAAGCACAACTAAATATGTAGCTAATTTCGAATTCGGAAAAATTGTGGTAATCCAAAATCGGAATTAATAAACAGATCTACGCAAGTAACGAAATTATCAGCACATAAAAAGTATGTGCCGCATCAAAAATAATAGACCCAGCACCAAAACAAGTTGTACACTAAACTAAGTATATTATGTTTGGTTGGTTTTGGTTACTGAGCAATACGTAACT
>JASAND010027097.1:0-34955 GCA_030248195.1 Trissonchulus latispiculum
CAGAAGGCCAATTTCTTTGTCGGCACTTGTTGGAATTTCTTTTAGGTGCAGTGCCTGTGTGGCACAAATTTTTAATGAAAAGTTGCACGAGTGTCAAATTGAATATTGTTTTTGTTGTAACGCTCGTATGTTTTGGTTGCTTTTCGCCTCTGCATGGTTTGGTATTCTGTAATAAATTTTGTTGCAGTTCTCTGCTTTTAATAACTCGACACGGTTTTGGTTTTTGGGCCAGGTTTCTGGCATATCTGTTTTATTAGCATTAGGAAAAAATGCATTAGCATTGATGCAGTTTGCTGTTTGCTGCAGTCTAGGAGTTTAGGAATAGGTTACTTACTAGTTATGCAGTCGGAGTGATGTTAAGCATTTTGGAGTTGTCGAGCTGGAGTTAGGATAGGTGCATCGTGATGCTGAAGAACGAAAACGTTTATCACAATTGTCTCAAAACTGTGGCCTGAAATTTGCTTCATCCAGTTGCACTGTTATAGATAACTTGCGTATCCTGTAGAGTAGCCGTGATAAGCAATTAGCAGTCGTATTAGATGTTTGAGAACTACTGTTCACATTTTTTGAGGCAGGCTGTCGCTGTATCGGTTAGCAGTTATTTGCCTACTCTCCCCGGCCGAAATAGTTTTCACTACTCCCCCCACCCCAATTTATGGATGAGTTTCAATTTCACCGGTTTTCTGTTCCTCTGGCGGTCTTGACAAAAAGACTCGGCACTGGATGAGCTCCCTACTCCATGAAGTCGACGGCCTGAAGTGAGATACTCCATTTTGTTAGCTAGGTTTTAAGTTTTGTAGCTAAATGCAGCCAGGTGTCGGGGAAAAGAACAGGTTCACAAGTAATAAAATGCTCCTCCGGAGCATGAAAAAGTAATATGGGTGGCGGTGAGGTTGTAAAATCAATGGAAGACTAGTCTTTAAAATGCTTAATAGGGGGCTAGGTTCAAAAACAGAAAAGGACTAGATTGTTGGCGAATTAATATGGGCACAGCTTCGCCGAGCAACCCATATTCGCGGGCTTTCACGCTTCTCCTTATTCACCTTCGCACTGTCGCATACAGAGAGATAAATGTCAGTCAATTATTAAAATTCAAGCAGTTGAATAATCGTTGAGGATTAAAAGGAGAGTAGCTAGTTATATATATACGTACGTAAACTATCATAATTTGGTTGTGCTGGACTACGGATGATTGGTGAATAGTGCTGGGACCGGTTCCAAAAGAACCGGTAGAACCGGAACCGGAACCGGTAGGATTTTTAGAACCGGAACCGGAACCGGTGGCTTTTGGAACCGGCCGGTTCTTGTGTTAATTTTGGCTGTTTGAAACTTCAATAAAAAGGTTTATTTTGTAAAATTTTAAAATTCTATTATGAATTTGAATTTAGCATTTGGAATTTAACTTTATTTTGGAATTTCTATTTAGATTGAAATTTTGAGGACGGTTAAGTTTTTGTGTAAATGGTAGAAGCTTTGATATCAATTTTATGATTTCTTTAATAACAGTTTTCAGTGAATATTTTAAGTTTTCTGGAAAGGTTATAGTAAAAGAAAAACTAAGGTGTATTCAGCGTTAACTCTTCTTTAAGGATGACAAAAGTATAAGAAATAAGCATTAAGGATTTGATGATTTACGCCAACTCTTCCAGCTTTAGCTGTTGCCACTGCAATTTTGTATGCAAACTTAAACTGAAGCAAACGAGTATACTGAAGGCGCAATTCCAGATTAAGGGTTAAGTTGAGCAACAGTATCCCGGAGGTACCGTTCTTATTTAATTAAGGGGGGGGGCTACGAAAGGGTTGGCACGACATCGTCGGAGAGAGCTACTTTTTTCCCCTTCGTTAGCCAACATATCAAAGTAAAAAAGTTTAGGGTGGGCAACAATATATCTCATATACAGCGTTCTTGGCAGGACGCCAAAGTGAAAATTTTGATGCGAAAAATGGGTTTTTTCAAAACGCTGTTTTCAGCTCTGGTGGATTAACGGTTTGACCGATTTTGAAACTTTTTGCCACAAATGTTAACAGTTACTAGTACTAAACATTAAAAGTATTCCGGCTTTCGAGCGTTGCTTCCTTCTTCAGCAATGACAGGTCAAAGTTTGAAATTTGGCAAAAAGTTGCGAGGTGACCGTGCGCCGTTTTCGATCTAATAAAATTGGCAGCCCCTAGCCTACCCCAGCTTTTTACCAGTTATTAGGCTCTAATTGGAGCAAACTTTGGCTAAGTTTCAAGGGTTTTGGTTTTCAGGTTAGTGTGCTAGCTCACTTTTTGTCAAGAAGTAACCTTTATTTTTAGGCCTGAAATGCTAGCTAAGCGCAGTAAAAATGGGATCAAAAAATTTTTTGTCGCCGATTTTGCCGAAAAGGTGCTTATAGGGGTTCTTTGACCTGCTGAATCCGAATATGAAATCCGTTTTTCGATATGACGCTTCCTTCGTTCAGTATGCGCTTATAACTGTTTTAGAGATTTTTGTAGCGATCTTCACTCATACTTCGCGAAAGCAATCTAGCATTTCTAAACACTGGAGCTAGGCTTAGTGACCTAACTTCCTGCACATTCCTGCACTTCCTGCACTTCCTGTACTAAGCATTCTGCAAGTTTTGCTTCTGTTATATACAAGGCTGGCTGAGTTGCTTCAACAGGGTTTTAGAAAACGATGCAATGCTCAATTGAGCTTTAGTCTCCAGCTTTTGGACGCAATGTCCAAGGAAATAAACACGAACATTTGTATTGATGAGAATAGGAAATTATCAAAACGTGGACACCCAGAAATCTAACCAACCTTAATCACGCGACCGGTTTCGGTTCCGAAACCGGTCGCGTGATTAAGGTTGGTTAGATTTCTGGGTGTCCACGTTTTGATATTTTCCTATTCTCATTGATATCTATGTATCCCCCTGTGGATCCGTGGACTGTTGTCTGTTTTGACTCTTTATTGTCACGAACATTGTATTGAAACACTAAGTACTCGCATATTCATTGTGTATTAATATATGCATATATAATATATTTACGTGTATGTATATGCACATATATGTGCACACACTACACGCACATAAATGAATCGCAGCTTAAGAAGGCCCCGTAGGCCCCGACGGCCCCGTTGGCCCGGAAAGACCGGTCGGCCCCGTCGGCCCGGCAGGCCCCGCGGGCCTTGATGCTGGCCGGGCTTTTCAGGGTAGACGGGCCGGGCCCGGGCCGGACCGCACTCTACAAAATCGGGGCCGGGCCCAGGCCCCGGGCCCGCTTGACGGCCCGGTCACAGCCCTACTAACTAAGCCATAACTTTTTTCAGAATACCTGTATACAGGCCTGCATTTCGCAACATACACATGCTAATACCATTTGGACAGTAGAATTATCTGCTAAACTTGTCAATGTCGTTCAGTCGTACAGCGTCTGATGCATATGTTAAGCGCACTTTACACAATTTTTACTTATTTTTAGCTTTCGAGACCTTTCTATAGCAACTTTTTTGACACTTTCAAAAAATGTTTGCACCTTCGTCGCAGCGTTAACTCAATTTTTACTGAATTTTAGCTTTTAAACCTTTCCATGGAAACTTTTTCGTTTTCAAAAAATTTCCTACTTAGACCCCCAAACTTTTTTGAGGTCCGCCCCCCCCCTCGAAAAAACTTTCTATGTGCGCCACTGCTATCGTGTAGAAAACGTGTTTTTCCTGTATTTAGAGCCAAACTAGACCCATTTTAAGGCAAAAATAAGCATTTTTGGCCAACACTGAAATTTTGGCTTGAAATGGCACCATGTCCGATTTAGACCCCTGGACCACCCATAACAGAAGGAACCCAGGTAACTAGGCTAAGTTTCCTTCACTCACAGTAAAGTTTGCGTCTGGTTGCGCTGCAGTAGAGTGCTGCTGAAGTACAGCACGGCCTATAACTGGCTACAGATAAGTTGCGATCAGGAGCGTAGCCAGGGAATTCCCCTCCGAAATTGTGGACCCTCCAGGAATTTTTCCTGCCATGTGTAAAATGCCCATTTTTCAAAAAATTTTCGCCCCATCGGCGCGAAATATATTTAGTGGATTTCTAAGACATTCGACTGTGCTGCCTGTACTTCCGGACAACTTTCAAAAATCGATTTGGCTCAAACTTTCAGGACTTCTAGTAACCCGACGTAAAAGGAAAACCTCCAAATATTAGAGCTCAACTCCGAATATTCAACGAGTTATAGCAAAATTCGTGATTTTCGACGCTCCCGCTAACGTCGCCGTGGGACTATCTTCTAACTATCCCTGCTAACGTCGCCGTGGGACTTCATATTCCGCAGTTTGCGACGGTCGTCGAACCTTAGCTTAAGCCCCCAAGCTCAGTATGCGTATTTCCACATTTTTTGGACCTAGCGTCCTCAACTCCTCATTATGCCTTAGTACGACACAATTTTCATAAATATTATTTATCTGTATGCTACCAACGTCCATGCAAAAAATGAGCAAAATCCCAGACCCACTTTTGAGATATGGCCATTCAAAGTTCGAAAAATCAGCGATTTTCAGCCAAAACAGCGATTATGGCAGCTTTGGCACGTCGTAGCCGGCTGAAGGGAACAGGTATATATATATTGGCGAAATATTTTGCACATATAAACTAGGTACCATTGGCAACATTTTGGGTCAGTTTCAACCAAATCTGAGAAATTCTGAAAATTGAAAAAAAATTTCTCAGATTTGGCTGAAACTGACCCAAAATGTTGCCAATGGTACCTAGTTTATGTGTGCAAAATATTTCGCCAATACCTGTTCCCTTCAGCCGGCTACGATGGCCAAAGCTGCCATAATCGCTGTTTTGGCTGAAAATCGCTGATTTTTCGAACTTTGAATGGCCATATCTCAAAAGTGGGTCTGGGATTTTGCTCATTTTTTGCATGGACGTTGGTAGCATACAGATAAATAATATTTATGAAAATTGTGTCGTACTAAGGCATAATGAGGACGCTAGGTCAAAAAATGTGGAAATACGCCTACTGAGCTTGGGGGCTTTTAAACTGAGGTTCGACCGTCGCAAACTGTGGAATATGAGTGCTATAAAACTCAAACTGGCAGGGATGGGTGCCTCATGTGTGGTGCCTGTATGGTTAAAAGATGAACTGTCTGACTCTACTCTACCGGCCTGACCACAACTTTGATTGGTGAAGACCTACGGCCCGCTCCGATGGATTCCGCTTTGCCGCAGTGGAGCGGCTTACCGAGCGAAGAGAAGCTGGATCTGCCTGGTTTGTCACTCCGAAGCTCAACACAAAATGGAATTCAACCCTGTGGTTTTCCCGCTGTCCAGCACCCCAACCTTCCCCCGGTGGACCGTCGGGTTTTTGGTAGGAGGGCCCGGTAGACCGGTGTACTGGGCCCTCCTTCTTCTCTTAGCCGGCGACATCGAGAGAAACCCCGGTCCCTCCAACCCGAGATGGCCATGTGCTACATGTGGCCAAGCTGTCCGTCGATCTCAGTATTCCATCCTATGCACTTTGTGCAATCGGTGGGCTCACGCGGGCCGATGCGCAGGCCGGGCTGTCCACGCCTTGAGGTCCCTTTCAGATCAGCAAATTAGTGAGTACGCCTGCCCATCCTGTACTATTCCGCCAGTGGCAAGGCTGCCGACCCCAGTTACCCTTGGTTCCCTCAACACCGCTGACCGGACCGGTCCCCCCCAGCTCAGCAGACCCTCCCAACCAGCCCAACCCGCCAAACTCTCCCAACCAGCCCAACCCGCCAAATCAGGTCAGCCCTCCCTACATAGCCGGGCGACCCCGCCAGGCTAGTCCTCTCCCCAACCAGCCCCCTCCCGCCCATACCCCTGGTCCGGCTGTCAGGCCAAACCAACCTGACCGCCCCCACCCATGCAACCCTCTACCCCAGGGGGCACAGTCGCCAGGGCTGCCGCCCAAAAGGAAAGGAACATTAAGGGTAATGCAATGGAATATTGGGACAGTCACTACAGCCAAGAAGGCCTTTCTGGCCAAATACTGCAATGATCTACAGGTAGACATTATACTACTACAGGAAACCTGGTTGAAACAAGGGCGTTGAAATCGGACTACCTGGCTTTTCGGAAGAGACCCAGTCCAGAAGGCAAGGAAGGCAGCCGGGTCTTGTCATTGGCGGCGGGGTTGCTACCTGCATCCGCACAGGTCTGCCCTATGTCAGGAATACCAGACCCTACCTAGCCCCAAATGATACCACCTCTGGTCTGGTTGCTGTCGAACTTCAGGCGCCAATTTGTGTTGTCAACCTGTATATACCGCCGATTACCCGTGCTGCTGAGGATGCCCGACAGCAGAATTTCGACCCAGACTTTTTGCCAAGCCATCCACGAACTGTTGTCGCGGGCGACTTCAACTGTCACTCAGAAGCCTGGGATAAGAACCAACCTACTGACCAGAGAGGAGAAGAACTGCTTGACTGGATCTCGACCAATGCAGTGGTGGTTGCCAACACTGGAGATCCAACTAGGGTGAACCCACAAACTGGTGGGGTGTCAGCATCCGATGTGACTCTCCTGCACTCAGACTGGGACCTGAGAAGTTCCTGGACTGTTTTGGAAGAATCATTATCGGATCATAACCCAATTGTCCTGGATCTACATACTGGCAACCCAGTCCCGATCACCAAGCCCCCCAGGTTTCGCTGCTACAAAAAGGCTAACTGGGCAATGTTTGAACAGAAACTGGATGCTCTGCTACTGGATGCTAAAGTCCAGCAACTGACCAACGTGCACACCCTGAACAGGGTCCTAACTAATGCTATCACCACAGCAGCCAAGGAAGCTGTTCCAACTAACAGAAGGAAACAGCCAAAGCCCTGGTGGAGTGAAGAGCTGTCAACCATGTTGGTGGACGTCAAACAGAAGAAACGGAAGATGATTGATACGATATCTGAGCCGGATCGGCAGGCCTGGATACAGGCGGTCAGAAATCTGAAACAGGAAATCCATGAAAGCAAACGTCAGCACTGGATGGGCTTCGCCTCTACACTAAGTGCCAGGACCAATCCGGCTGAAGTAATGAGAGTCATCCATGCGCTGGAAGGAAAGAAGGCCGAGAGAAGCTCTGGTCCTGCCATTAGGAAGGGTACGAAGACTCTCGCGTCAGACAAGTCCAAGGCAGAAGGATTTGTGTCAGAATATGCATCTGTAAGCAGATTCCAGTCATGTAAGGAAGACCGGAAAACAAAGAAGAAACTTTGTGCCAAGCTGAAGAAAACCTGCAACTGTGAAGAATCCGGAATTCTGTGCATGGACTTTACTCAGACGGAGCTCAGTCTAGCCAAACAACAGCTGAAACTTGGGAAAGCGGCCGGGCCAGATGAAATCGACAATGAATTGCTCCTCAGGCTCACTCCGCTTGCTGATGCCACCCTATTCAACCTCTCTTGGCACTCCGCAGTTGTGCCTACCCTGTGGCGGCGTACCACCATAATTCCGATCCTGAAGAAGGGCAAACCTAAGGACCAAATTGGATCTTTCCGCCCTATTAGCCTTACTAGCTGTCTTGCCAAGTTGATGGAAAAGCTAGTAAAAGACCGCCTCCTGTACTGGCTGGAAAGGAACAACCTTCTGTCCTCTGATCAAGCTGGATTCAGATCTCTAAGAGCCACGGAAGACCAGGTGATCAAGTTAACTCAAACCATCGTCGACGGATTTCGGAGTCGTAAACCGGCTAAACGCACGGTTCTAGCACTCATCGACTTCCAAAGGGCGTTCGACACGGTTTGGCGGACCGGACTGCTATGGAAAATGGCCAAGAATGGAATTCCTGTATGCTGCATCAAATGGGTGAAGAGTCTTCTCAGCGACAAAATGGCCAGAGTGAAGATCGGAAGTGACACCAGCAGGTGGAGACCAATGCGCGAAGGAGTCCCCCAAGGTAGTGGACTCTCTCCACTCCTTCTTGTCATTTTCATCAACGACATTGCCCACGATCTGCCCCAGGAGTCGAGATCAGTCTCTTTGCAGACGACCATGCTATTTGGAGTCAGGACAGTAAGCTTACAGATGCCTCTGCTAAGCTTCAAGAAGCTCTGGATGCTATAGATCTATGGTCCAAGAAGTGGAAACTGGGAATCAACGTGACCAAGTCTGAGTATATATACTACCTTCAGCACATACAACAAGGAAGCGAGTCAACGATTGAACCTTCGGCTCAGCGGTCAAGATCTGCCTTTCAACTCAACCCCCACTTTTCTGGGAGTAAAGTTCGACAGACTGCTGAATTTCGGACCCCACGTCAACTCCCTGAAATCCAAAGCTTGGCCAAGGTTGCAGGCAATGTCTCGTCTTGCCGGCACAAATTGGGGCTGTGCTAAAGAAGATCTCCGGCTGGTCTATCTGTCCTATATCCGTTCCACCTTGGAATACTGCGCCTCAGCTTGGATGCCATGTGCCTCTAGAACCCATCAGCTTTCCGTCGAAAAGATCCAAAATCAGGCAGCCCGAATCATTTCTGGATGCTATCGAGCTGGTCCTGTCGAAGCCCTCACTGGAGGCTAACCTGATCCCGTTTAGCCTCAGAGCCAATGAACTCACTGCAGCAGCCTACGAAAAGTCTGCCCGGTTACCTCCCAACAACCCAAGATCCAGGCTGTGGCAGCCGCTGGCGGCTGAGCGAAACCTGCAGATTCAGCCTTCTTGGAGGAAGGAAGGCAGATCGATGGCGGAGGCCACTGGTCTGGCCCAATTTCCTAGAGAGCCACTCTGCGATATATCACAGCTCCATCCCCAAAGTCGATCTATTCCGGTAACCATATATCCCGACCTGCTGGCAGAAACTGTGAGATCAGACGACGCACCTGTGAGGAAAGCTGCTGCAGAAGCAACTCTCCAGGCTCGTCCCACTCCAAATATCAGGGTCTGGACGGACGGAGCTGCGAAGGATGGAACAACTGACGGAGGTTCTGGTGTTCTGCTGGAATTCGAAAACGGTCAAGATCCTGTCCAACTCAGCTTTCCAGCGGGCAAATTCTGTTCTAGCTTTAGAGCAGAGATGCTGGCGCTAAGCAAGGCACTAGACTGGATATCCGACAGAGAAGACTTCTGGAAGGACCAGACCATTGCAATCTACACTGACTCCCAGTCACTAACCAAACTCCTGAAGGCTGGAGTCAGAGCTACATTCAACCCTTTATTCAACAATGTCAGATCCCAACACAGAGATCGGTAGGAGTGCTAACTTATACATACAGTGGATCCCCGGGCATGCCGACCTTCGAGGAAATGAAGAAGCAGATTCCCTTGCCAAGCAGGGTTGCTCACTGGCCCAAAACGACGTCCCTGTTGAGTATGGCGATGCCAGAGCTGCCACCAAACGGGCCGTCAAATCCTCCTGGCTGACCGGCATCTCCCATGGCACCACTCTCCAAATCTACGGGACCCGTGGACCAGTGCCGCCGGAAGCGGAATCGGGTCTCGGGAAAAAGGAGCGGGTGCTTCCCTCCCAACTCAGGACTGGCAAATCCCTCCTTGCGCAATACAGACATACTATCAATCCAACCACCCAACCTTCCCCCCTTTGCCCACAATGCGGGGAAGAGGAGGAGGATCTAGGGCACCTACTTCTCCGGTGCCCCAGGTATACTAGATCCAGGTATAATATCCTGGGTCCCTCACCTAACCTCTCTGTCCTCCGGGTTGCCCCTGGCCAGGTGCTGGACTTCTTGCGGGATAGCGGTCTGGTTGCCTAATCAGGCCGCCGTTTATGGATATCCACAACGACCACCAAATCAACAACAACAACAACAAGACCTACGGCGACGTTATTGGCAGAGTCGAAAATCACTAATTTTGCTATAACTCGTTGAATATACGGAGTTGAGCTCTAATATTTGGAGGTTTTCCTTTTACGTCGGGTTGCTACAGGTCCTGAAAGTTTGGGCCGAATCAATTTTTGAAGGTTGTCCAAGTCATGCAAGTCATGGTTGACCCTACCAGAAATCGGCTCATATATATATACATTTTTTGCATATGCATATGCATTTTTTACAGGAGAGGGGCGCCCCCCCCCCGAAATTGACCTTCCCCCGAAAATGCCTGCCCTCCCCCCGAAATCGCCCCCTCCCGGGATTTTTTGGAGGCCCAAATGTTTGCCAAAAATTAGCATATTTTCAAAAATTTTTTCGTAAAAATAGCCATTTTTAGCTTAAATCCTGGCATTTTTGATAACTTTTATCGTTTCACTATGCAAAAAACTCCAAAAATACCATCTTTGGCTCATTTTTGCAAAAAAATCTTCCCTCCCCCACCGAAAATTTCTCTCCCCCCCCCCGAGAAGCCCCCCCCCCCCGGAAAAAATGCCTAAAAATATATACCCTGCTAGAATAGGGAAAATTTGACGCAATGTGTAAAATCTGGACATTGTTTGGCCAGGGGCCAGCGGAGGAGTGGACCGATCGGGCTCAAACTTTGTGTGTGAAGAGCCTGTGGGTATGGGTACATGCCGTGAAAATTTCAGCCGGATCGGCCGGGTATATATATAGATCGTGAGATATGAAATTTGCCCCCCGCGCAGGTCGCGTTTCTCCTCTTTTTCCCCCAGGGCGGGGTGCAGGTCGGAAGACCCTACTAACCCCCTGTCACGGTGTAGCCGCTTGCATGCGTCAGCATCGTTGTGGCAGATGTAGTGTATACCTGCTGTATGTGGACGCGGCATCGGGGTTGGGCGGCCGCGGGGCAAATATGTGATAAAAGATATATAGTATATATACTAACAAGGCGTGATTTACTCGGGATAAAAAATGAGAGGGTGCCCTTTTTCCTTCTCGCTGAGGGGGTTAATATATATATATACCCGCTTTTTGTCGTTCCTGGAGAATCTGCACCCTCTATTCTAGCGGGTTGGTTCTTGAGGGTAGTTGAGGGCGATAATGTTTCGTAGGTGCGGGCAGGCAACGCCACTGATTCTTGAGGGTTCTGTACCGGCTTCCGTTTAAATTTTTCCTGTCCCCACCCCCTGTACCCGCTCCAAGCGGGGAGGGATTTTTGAAAAGTCATAAATTTTCGCAGATTTTCACCAAAATCTAGCCTAAATTCATAGTTTAGTGCCATTGTAAGCGATTATATACAAGCTGGTTTACCTTTTTGGAAAATGTTTTAAATTTTAAAATTTTTTGCAAATATTTGGCTGAAATTTGTATTGTTTTTTTATCTATCCTAGCCGCTTTGTCGTTGTTTCTTGTCCTTTGGCTCTGAATTTTCTTGCCCTTGTACCGAACGCCCAATTACTTACGTATGGGTCCCGAACCCACTCCCTTTCATAACCCTCATGACGAGCACGAATATTTGCACTTTTATGCTTAATATATCCGAGGCCCACCCAAGCTACCTCTTAAAACATACTATGTGTGCTTGCATTATATATTTTGTGTCTGTCATATTATAGGCACGTAGTTAAATACTCATTATATATCCTGAATCATGCAGCCTGCGCAGTTAAAGGCTTTTCAGTTAGGCATTCGTAGGTGCCTGAATAGATCGGAGGAGTGTCAGAGATCAGTTAGTGGCTTTACGGACCTCTCGGGCGTGGAGGCTGACAGATTTTTTGGGTGCGTTATCAGGTAGTAGTGCGTGTGTGCAGGCGCGTAGCCAGGGGGGGGAATGGGGGGAATTCCCCCCCCGAAATGGTGTTGCCCCCCAGAAATTTTTTCCTGCCACGTGTGTAAACGCCTATTTTTCAAAAAATTTTCGCGCCTTCGGCGCGAAATATGTGTATTATACCATTATAATACATGTTTCGCACTAAAAAATGAGTACAAATTACCCTATTTAATCTACTTTGACCACCTTCTGCATTATTTAGGTGCATAAACAAGCACTGTGCCATATTATTGTAATTTCAACGAATGCTCTGTAAAAATTCCACGAAGGTCGCGAAATAGAAAAATTTCTCAGCTTCTGGGGGGCTCCGCCCCCTAGACCCCCCGAAATTTTTTTCTGGCTACGCTAGTGCGTGTGTGTGTGTGTGTGTGTGTATAAGGAAAATTGCATATGGCAAGTGTTGGAACATAGTTTCTTGAAACTTGAGCAGAATCGGCGGAGCCGCTTTTGGGATATGGAAGTTTGAAATTTTGAATGCACGACTTTCCATATTTTGTTACCCCTTAGAGGTCGGAGCTCAAAACGTTTCTATGCGTATATATATACTATTTAGGGTTTTTGAACAACTCGAGCCCAATTTCTGGGGAGTTTCGGTGAGACCCCCCATACGTCTGTGTCCGTGGCGCAGCCAGAACTTTGCGACGGGGCATGGCACCAGGGTTTTTGAAAATCGGGAATGTGTCCTCCAAGCAGGGGCGTATCCAACATTTTTGGTTTTTGGGTTTTGGCAACAAACGTTTCGAAAAGGAGGGGGTTTTGGCAAAAATTTACACTTTTTGTAATGAAGCATTGACAAAATTTTGTTTCAGACAACCCAAAAAGAAGGTTGTAGCGCTCTTCTATAAAATGATTGTAAAAGTTTTATTGACTAGTTTTAAATTGAGAAAATTGGTAGCCTAACATTTTTGGCAATGCGTAAAAAATTTAAGTAGGTATATATATATTTAACGGAATAATTGACCCATAGAGCGTGTTTTTACACGATTCCCTTGGAGCCTTAAAATAGAGCGTGCTTTTACACGTCTAAGCCTATGCCATTAATTAGTTATAAGCCAATTATCCTAATGACTTATGTCCCCACATTGACGTGTTCTTCCGAAAATGTTCCCACATAGCCACTATATATAACGTAAATAAATAAACAAATAAATATATATTATATAGAGAAAATTAATAATTCATTAATTAGTTAATTAATTAATTAATTAATTATTAATTTACTTAATTAGAAAATAATGAGAAAATGTAAATTTAACAGCAATTGAACAATGAAAATCGTTGCAATAAGACGGGGATCTGGGGACCCTAACCCACAGTTTAAAAGCAAAGCTTTTAAGAATATGAAAGGCGTGAAACCTATTTTTATAGACATTTTTGCTATTTTTTTGTAGAAATTTGTACCTTAAAATTCCTGCTCCAATCTAAAGACAAATAAAAAAGTAGAAAAGTTATATATGTTTATGCGTTTCAAAATCTATATATATAGCTGCGTCTCCTGTGAACTTAAATCATCAATGTTACGCTGTATGCTACTGAGCGGGCGTCAGAAATATTTATTATATAAGTTTGCAAATTCAGGATTCTAAATTCACTATTAGAAAACAAAAACTAAATATATAATATCTACCTGTCGATGACAATAATATATATCCATGAAAAAATAGCAACCAGCAATGTGCGTAAGAACTCAGGTAGGCGGAGGTAGCCCCCTTCAGAAAATTTTCAGAATGTATACTACGTTGCAAATTCAGGATTCTAAATTCACTATTAGAAAACAAAAACTAAATATATAATATCTACCTGTCGATGACAATAATATATATCAATGAAAAAATAGCAACCAGCAATGTGCGTAAGAACTCAGGTAGGCGGAGGTAGCCCCCTTCAGAAAATTTTCAGAATGTATACTACGTTTGAAAACCATGTTTAACTTTTCAATAAAATATTTTCTAGTTCCAGCTTATGCAAGCGTCTCTGGCGAGAAAATTTTTGAAAATTAAAATAAAACTACAGGAACGCTGCTGCGAAAAATTTTAAAAGTTGGGTAGTTGATAATTCGGCCGTAGGCGCAAAACCTTTTGGAAAAATTTAAAATTATAACCAGAAATGAATAAAAATTTGCTTCTCCGTGGGTGTTTTTCAATGTATATATATATATACGTAATGGAGGTTAAATGTCGTTTTGGCCTTGAAAAAAGTGATACGTGTGTATATATATACGTATGTAACAGTAAAAGTGATAATGCTGTATTTTTCAATTTTTTAGCTTCCACTTTAAGGCCTATTCTCCTGTGGCGTTTCGGTCTTGTAGACGTCTGTTTGGGGTTGACCCCAGACAGTTTAAGGTATATACGTTGTACCTGAATGTTGTGTTTGTTCTTTGCATTTGTCTTTGGTACGGACGAGTGCAACTGTTGTTGTTGCGTGCATTAAAAATTAGATATATGTAAGTTACCGCTGTAAGCAGATTAACGGCTAAAGCCGTAGGTCTCGGTGAATAAAGACGAGTGGTGGGTTGCTCGAGTCTTCTTCCTTCCGGCTCGGTTTGAAGTGTGACAGACAGATATATATATATATATATATATATATATATATATATATATATATATATATACATATGGATGTATGTATAAAGGGGTACGTTTGCTACATGTATATACGTACTAGGGATCGACCGGAATTCCGGTTCCGGTTTTTGAAAACGTACCGGAACCGGAACCACTTTTAGCCTCTTACCAAAATTACAATTTCATTTAAATTTTCAAACATTGTCGAATTTCTTTAAAACTTTTCGAAAGATTGTGAAACTCTTCTAACCAGAATATTATTTTCTCAAAAATTTTCGCCTGCGGCGCTATTGGATTCTATTTTTATAGAATGTTTAGATTTGGTAATAATATATTATAATGTCAAAGGTATAATCGTAGTTATAAATATTAATATGTTATACCTACAATAGAAATATATAATACTTAACGATTATACAATGAAAATAATACACTATAATAAGTTTTGAATTTAAGTATTTGTAGAAGATACATTTTCTTAATGCTAAATTGAAATATACTGAAGCCTTGGCGTAGACCTATGCTATTTCAGAATTATATAATGCACTGTTGTATGATGTCAGTATTAGCTCAAATCTAAATGTTTTAATTGTTTAAATCTCATGGAAGAATGTATTTTTGCTAGTAATTAATTTTGTGCAGAGTGCAACATAATTATTAAAAAATTTTAAATGGAACAAATAGCTAAGATTTTTAAATATTTTGAATAAAAATTTAATATTCGAAAACCAGATGAAGCTAGGCAAAAAGAAGAAATTCTTTTAGTATGTTTAATTCTGAAAATTCTGAAACTTCTGAAAATCTGTTATGAAAATGCTGCAACATTTCTTGGAGCTCTAGCAAAGTTAAGAAAAATTTTTGATTATGACTAGAATTATCAGGAAAGCCACATAAAAACTAAACATTTTTCTGATTGCCCAAAGCTCTTAGGGCCGTTTTTGAAGATATTTCTATTTATTTAGCTTAATTTAATATTCAGATTAACTATATAAGTAAAGAAATTAATTGTTATTTGCCAGTAAATTTCCTTTAAATGTTAACTTGCATTCGATTAAACTATTCATCAAAACTCGGTGTAGTAAAGTAGATATATACGCCGTTCATTGTATCGAAAATGTGCCCCAATAAAGTATAAATATAGTATAGTCATAAGTTCATAACGATGTTTAATTAAAGTTTAAAGTTATATATATAGTAAAGTTTAACAATACATATATACTATAAGACAAAAATCTCATAATCAATTGCAAATTTCATGTTCGTGCACTGAAATAATTATATGAAATGCAATTAAAACGTTATTACAATGTTCTAGTAGCTACAAAAAGCGAAAAATTGCGAAAAAATAGTCCAAAACGTCTGAAAAGTTTTCGATTTTTGTAGTGTTAAAGAGCTGGTTCCGGTTCCGGTTCCGGTTTTTTTCAAGCCCGTTCCGGTTCCGGTTTTTCGGAGTTCCGGTCGATCCCTAGTACGTATATACAGCTGAACACTTCTGTTGACAGTAATCCTCTTGAAATTTTTCTCCTTGTTTGCAAACAAATTTTTTATTTTTCAGGATTCTCTTTGTTCGGGTCCTCTCGAGGACTTTCCCAATCCGGGTGCTAGCGGCAGCATATTCTATTTGACAAAAGATCGCCAGTACATCATCAAAAGCGTTCAGCGCAAAGAGGCCAGATGTTGTCAAATGATGCTGCCCGCATACTACCGGGCATGTTTTACGATATATAATATTAATGTACCTTGCTGTTAATTTCTTTATGGTCCGATGTTTTACTGTGGTTTTTCAGAGCTCTCATTCTGCTTTTCGTATGTCCTCTCCACTCCATTTGATAAATAGTAAAATTATAGACGAAGTATATATTTTGAGGCTCCACTTCCACCATCTATGGTTAAGTTAAATCAGCTGTTCTGCATTTTCACCATATAATTGAGACCAGGGGGGCGTTTCAAAAGACGCTCCTAAGCTTAGGAACGCTCCTAAGTCCAGCTTAGGAAGAGACTTAGGAGAATCTCGTTTCAAAAGATTCCTCCTTACTAGCAATTCTCCTAAATTCTCTAAACGCTCCTAAGTCCTAACTTTTCTCCTAAGTTAGGCTAAGTTAGGAGAATGTCAGTGGGAACATAGGAGAATTCTTTTGAAACGCGCTTAGGAGCGCTCCTAAGTGCGCCTTAGGAGCTCCTAAGACGCTCCTAACTATTCTCCTAAGTCTGCTCCTAAGCGCGCTTAGGAGCGGACTTAGGAAAATCTTTTGAAACGCCTCCCTGATCTTAATTAAGTAAGCATAGTACTGAAAACAATTTTGCTTTTCCAGTCGAGCTGTGTGTTATAAATGTATATATAAAGTGATGAGTGATGAGTTTATTATAGTGATGGGCTCTGGATATCCGGATAACTTTTATGTTCGATTTGAGAACTATATCCGGATATCCGGATATCCGTTTACATTACAGACAAAAATATGAAAAATTTCAAAATTTTTCAAAATTTTTTCTGAAAATATTTTTGAAACCAATTGGTTGTAAGACGGCTTGCACTGAAAAAATGACAGAAAATTGAATTTTAACTGTGAAATCGAAAAATTTTCTTAAACTTAAGTTTTAAATAGGCGGATAACCGGACATCCGGATATCCGTTAACGTAAAATAGGCGGATATCTGGATCTTAAAAAATTCCGTACCCCATGATCCTGATTTATTTTGGTATCCCCTTTTAATTTTTTTGTGGCTACGTTATGTTTATCACACACTTATATTAATATAATTCGTATGCCTTGTTTTTGTTGTTTTACCATTTAAACTTGTTGCCTTTAATCTTGTTCCTTCATTAACCTTTTTTAAACATTTTAGCATTTGGAGGCGAATCCTTTAACGTTGCTGCCGAAGTTGTGCGGTCTGTACTCCTTTCAGGTAATAAGAGGTTCTTCGTGGCAATATATAGATATATATGTGTCTGTGTATTATATATTATATACATGTAAAATCAGCCCTCAGCGAAGACACCCAAATAACATATTCCTCGTGCGAGGCTAAGAACAGAGCGTGTTTTTACATGTCTAAGCGAGAGTATATTATTATAAGAGTATAATAAGCGTCACACTCTATATATGCAGTGAAGGCCAAAACTATGCTATTCGCGTTATCGGCTGACCCCCCAAGCTGATCCTTAAATTACAAATTTTATATTCGTGCATTGAAGTAATTTAATTGAAACTTACTTACAATGTTCCAGTGGCTATAATCAAACGAAAAATTAAGCAAAAATTGTCCAAAACGTTACAAAAAATTTTCGACTTTGTAGTGTTAAATAGCTGGTTCCGGTTCCGGTTTTTTAAAGCCGGTTCCGGTTCTGGTTCCTTTTCTTGGAGTTCCGGGCGATCCCTAATATATATTATCGCTGTCGCAAGCATTTAGCACATGCATTTCTGGTTGCAACGGGAAATGGCGAGTTAAGGTGGTGATTACTTTTGGAGACATCAACTTTGAACCACTATTACTCAGTCATTATTTGGAATTAAAAAACCATTTTTATATCAAAATGTAGCTTAACATTTTCTCTATCTAATGAGTACAATGAATCTAAGTTTGGCTTTCTAAAATCTTTTTACTGTATTTTAGAATTAGTATAATTTTTCAGATTTTTTGCAGGCTGGAGTGAATTTTTTCGCGGGACATCGGTTACATCATTGGATACCTCTACCAAATAGCTGGGGACCCTTTTTTAATTATTATAAAATCGCTCCTTGTTTTAGAGAAATTAGCTAAAATGTAAGCGCAACCTAGATTTTGCTTACTTTTCCCAACTTTGGCAAGCGACTACTTTAGCTAGAAAACAGCAATCGGGGCAACTAAAAAAGGGTCCCTGGGTATTTTAGTGTGGAACACATGTGCTAAGTGGCAGCCGTCTAGGTGGCATAGTAAATTCTCCACAATCGCTGGAAAAAATTTGGTCAAGTTTTTGCAAAAACTACATTTTGTAAGATAGCAGCCTACGGGATGGCAATTGGAAGATGCGAATGCCTCCGACAACTGGCCTCAGTGAGACATTCAAATCGACATATTTAGTTTAATTTTACGTCTTGCGTAGCTTAAGTAGGAATGCATTATTTGATTTCTGCAAAAATGACAACTTTTGGAGGCCAAGATAAGAAAATTGGCTGTATCTCACGATAGAAACAAGCTAGAAAGTCGTTGTAAAAAACAAAAATGTAGCGCATAAGGAGATCTTTCGAATGAATATAATTATAGCAATGCACATGCCACCTAGCTGTCAGAAATCGGCAAAAACTGTCCTGAAAGCAAATGTCGAATTTTTGAAGCGGGATTTTTCAGAGGGTATTAGAACGCTAAAATAAGTATTTTTGGAAAGTTTCATCAAATTTCATCTTGAGTTGAGCCCCCAACCAACAATACGTGCCCAAAAGGAATCACCACCTTAAGATTCCAAGGAAAAATTAAAAATGTATTATAGACATGAAGGACGATGTTTCGTGTGCCTATCATTAGAAAGTATTGCATTGCTACTGTTTTAGTGATTAATTGGTCGTTTTTATTAATTTGAGTCTGTTCTATTAGAGAAACGTCCCGTTAAAGTATTTGCCCGTAATACTTGCCTGTAATTAACTTAATCTTTGAATTCTTGCTCTAGACTGGTCGCAACACCATGCGACTTATCGTTATGAAGAACTTGTTTTCATCTACGGACCGACTCGACCATAAATACGACTTGAAGGGGTCCACGTTCGGTCGTCTAGCCTCTGGAAAGGAGCGCCGGAAAATGTCCCCCACCTTTAAGGATCTAGACTTTCTGGCCAAGTATCCGGACGGAATAACCATCAAAGGCTGTGTCTATGATCGTTTGATGAATACAATGCGGTCTGATTTGGAGGTATATATGTTTCAAATTATACTGCAATCAAAGTTAGGTTCTGCCTGTTGACATTGCTGATTTTTGATGTGTGAGCACCAAAATCTTTCCTGAGCCTGGTCAGAGCCAGCTGATGGACGTCAACAATAATGTATGAAAGAACTGAAACGAAAAGTTACATAAGAAAAAACAATGTGGGAAGAACCTACGTCCTACCCTAGCATACACAGGCAAAATCTTCCTCTACTGGATGTCCCAAAAACAATTGCGCTCTCTCTTCGCACTGTCAGTGGATGTGGTTTGAGGGCGGGTCATAGAACTGGTCATATACAGCTATGATAATGCATATAACTGCATAAGTTATTTCCAACGTATTCAGAATATATACAAATACTATGTCCGGGTTTCCTTTGATTTCCCCTCGTTTTTAATTAGTTACACAGAATATAATGTGCTAACGAACCTTTTTCAAAACGTCAGTGTTGTGTTTTTGAAATGATATGGGTCGATTATACGAATGATAATTAAGATGCATGAAAGAATGCATTAGGACTTCATAATTTTTCGCTAGCCGGTGAAAACCTGATTTTGGCGGACCACCTGTTTGGTTAAGGTAACGTGCTCAATAAGCACTCAGGGAGAAAGAAGTATATATACGCGAAAAATACTAGAACAACATTTATTTTAATATATTTCATCAAATTTCGAAAGATTTTTGTATTTTAACATAGAAACTGGCAAATTTGGTGAAACCAGCCACTTGCTGCAAATTTTGATTTTCTCTCGTATGGTAAAGAATATCGCAAAAAACTGCAGATGTGAAGTCAGCGAGGCCGATTTCACCGGTGCATAAAATCGCTAATAAGAGTTAATGTTGAGGTTGATTTTCCCAATCGGTTTGTTTTTTACCTCGGCTAATTAACGATTAACTACTAGTTAGCGACATGAGCGGTTAATTACTATTTAACAACACGACTTAGGTAGGTATAGTCAGAGGTGGGAAAAACATGACGGAAAAGAAGGGGAAACAAGCAAAGTGGCATGAATGGGTTGCCGCTGGCACATTTCCTCTTATCAGGAGTCATATCTGAAGCTGCGTACATTTAAGAGCTTTGGCCCTATTACAACTTTTTAGCTACTCAATGAGAGCTTCCGAATGACAAAAGTATCGACCGGATCCGACAATTTTCAATTTTGACCCATTTTGGCCGGTTTTGGCCATTTTTGACCCCTTTGAGGCCCCGTAACTCATTTTCTGTACATTTTGGTGCTTTGTCCCTATTACAACCTTTTATCTACGCAACGAGAGCTTTCAAATGATACCGATATGAGCCCGATCTGAGAACTTTCAATTTTGAGCCATTTTGGCCGTTTTTGGTTATTTTTCACCATTTTTCGCCTCATAACTCAAATTGAGTGCATTTTCAGGCCTTGACCCTATTACAACTTTTTCATTACTCGTCGAGAGCTTTCGAATGATACCAAAATTAGCTCATTTGGACAACTTTTTTATTTTACTCATTTTTACTCACGGGGGTGCTCCGGGAGCACCTCAGCTCCCCCGGAGCTCCCCGCGCTTCCGGGAGCAGTTCAAGTCAAGACCTTCAAAATGAGGTATCAACCACCTCTCTACCCCTTCCCAATCTCGAGATAGGGGGGGGGGACAAGAATCCGGAGAATAATAATAAATAATAAAGAAACAAGCAAATTGGCATGAATGGGTTGCCGCTGGCATATTTCCTCTTATCAGGAGTCATATCTGAAGCTGCGTACATTTAAGAGCGTTGGCCCTATTACAACTTTTTATCTACTCAATGAGAACTTCCGAATGACACCGGTATCGACCGGATCCGACAATTTTCAGTTTTGACCCATTTTGGCCGGTTTTGGCCATTTTTGACCCCTTTGAGGCCCCGTAACTCATGTTCTGTACATTTTGGTGCTTTGTCCCTATTACAACCTTTTATCTACGCAACGAGAGCTTTCAAATGATACCGATATGAGTCCGATCTGAGAACTTTCAATTTTGAGCCATTTTGGCCGTTTTTGGCCATTTTTGACCATTTTCGGCCTCATAACTCAAAATGGGTGCATTTTCAGGCCTTGATCCTATTATAACTTTTTCATTACTCGCCGAGAGCTTTCGAATGATACCAACATTAGCTCATTTGGACAACTTTTTTATTTTACTCATTTTTACTCACGGGGGTGCTCCGGGAGCACCTCTGCTCCCCCGGGGCTCCCCGCGCTTCCGGGAGCAGTTCAAGTCAAGACCTTCAAAATGAGGTATCAACCACCTCTCTGCCCCTTCCCAATCTCGAGATAGGGGGGGACAAGAATCCGGAGAATAATAAATAATAAATAACGGACATACCCAAGTTAAAGGGTTGCCTTTTTGTTGAAAAAGCGGCAACCCAATAACGGACATACCCAAGTTAAAGGGTTGCCTTTTTGTGAAAAAGCGGCAACCCAAAAACATGGTCGCCTACTCCCCAACCATAGCAGGTGCAGCTGCCTAGTATAGCCCATTAGAAAGAGCAATTTAGAAGTATACCCTACAGTACCAGATTGGTTTCTAAGTTCGATTCTCCAAGTACAGGACTTCATCAAAGTTGACCTCCCAAAATTGGCCAAAATGCTAAGGATTTTCGAAAGTTTGCAAGTTTATATCTAACTAACTATCAAGCTTGGGCTACTATAAATTTGCATGCGGGCATAATTCGACTTGCTCTATCACGTGGCAATAGTGGTTTTCCCCTACGTGCACCCAGTAAAAAATTTGACCATGTTTTTCCCCCACATTGGGTCCACTAGAGCGGGGAAAAAACATGGTGACCAAATTTTCAAATTTTTGCATATGCTTCAGGAAGGTGTAACTAATGCTTCTATATGAAAGAGAATGCTTTAAAACCATTAAAAACCTCAAAATATGCCAACTTTAAGCATTTTTGAAGCTTCTAGCTCGAAAATTTGATTTGCAGCATCAACATGCTAGGTTTCATAAGCTTCAATGGTAAAAATGAAAATTTTCAAAAAACTTAAAAAATGATGGGATATTGCAATTTTTAACAAAACTAACTTATTTCTAGCAATATTCTGCATTCTAATTCTAATTTCTTTGCTATACACAGTTGTTAGTACAAATGAGTACAAATTTTGGCGCCACTTCACAGAATTTCGGGCTATTTGATTGAGCGTTCTGTTGCGTTTACATCAGCCTTTGTTAGTTTACACTGCTGTCTACTTCTAATGTTTCACATTTCAAGATTTGCCAAATTTTATTATAGATTATATACTCTATATTTTCATTACGGGAATGATTTACCAAATTTAATTATTATAGATTACTGTATTTCATTTCGGGAATTTCGTCAAATATATATCCAAATCCATATATAAAACATTGCAAATTTAACAGTTGTGGACAGACTTGGAATTTGTCCATGACTTGAACTTGAACAGGACAGACTTGGAAAATTTTAGAAAATATGGGTCCGATGAAAGCAAAGAAAACAGCTGTAGACATTGAAGGTTTTCATAGAAGAACAGATTTTAACGGAAAAGAGAATAATCAGTGCATTAATTAATTAATAAGAATTGATCATAAACGTGTTGCGGAAACAATTCTTAAAGGCCATAGCTTAGAATTTGTCTAAATTTCTCTTTTCTCAACCGGACAAGTTTAAGTTGGCTCGAGTAAACAAATCGTACAGCAGTCTTGAGAAATTAGAAAAATCGTTACAAATAGTAAGAGCACGTATATACTACACCATTACAGTAGTCAACTGTTCGCAGAAATTGTGGAGCTATAAACAGCAACAAATCATAAATATACTCTTCGAATGTCTTGTTTATCCATTTTTGAACAACAGACAAGCTTCAAAGATTGAAAATGGATGCTCCGGGTACCCGGAGCTCCGGAGCAGGTGCCCGCTCCGGAGCACCGAAAATCGGAGCTCCGCTCCGGATTTCCGTCGGAGCGGAGCTCCGGCGCACATCACTAATATAGACCATGTTTAGGCACACTTTAACAAGTGGATTTCTGGGGGGGTCCAGGAACCCTCAAAAATTGGAAGTTCGTAATGGGCTAGATAGTTTGGAGCCAAGAGACAAGGGACAAAGCCTAAAAGGTCAGATTGAATGCAGAGATAACACATTATAGCTTGTATAAGTTCAAAAAAATTTCAGAAAATGGTTATATAGAAAGCTCAAAATTGCATAAAATCGTTCAAAACTATTTTTGTTAAATTTCGCCCCCTCCCGTTTTGAAACGGGTACAAGTGTAGGTAAAATTGTGTAACCTGTGCAGGCCTCTTCTAGAATCAGTGGCCTTGTTAATGTATATATGTAGTTCAGGTGTTATAAATATCCTGTTACTTTCAGTCTAAAAGCTTGTCAAAATGTCTTATGTAGAATTGTGCTTACAACTACTATTTTTTAGTTTCTTGCACAGAACGAAGTGATGGATTACAGCCTTCTTATAGGAATCTCGAAACAAGGTATGTGGATGTCTGTAGTTTATATATATTAGAGATCGACCGGATCCGGATCCAGTTTAGATGCTGCCGGATCTGGATCCAGTTTAGATGCTGCCGGATCCGGATCTTTTCTTCAAAATACATGCAAATTTTGAAAATTTTTTGATTTTGTTAATACTTATGGGATTTTCTGTGGATTTGCTAATGTTTTAATGCTGGTAGTGAATTTATTTAATAAGTTTCAACAATTTCGTTTTGTTTGAATGCTGCAAATAACTTTAACAACTTGAAACAATTTTCGCGTACTATCTCACGAATATTTGAAATGTATATACATGAAAACGTGAAACAGCTTACAAACAAAGGTTTTCAAAAAATCACCTAAGTAAAACATGGAGCTTAAGGAAGAAAGAAACTGTATATAAAGACAGTCCAACTATTTTAATTCAAGATGTTTGTGAATTGCTTGTACGAATACGGATTTATAGGCCGGTATGAAGTTTGCGTGCTTTTATTGTGAATTGAATGTTCAATTGACGATTCAAGTAGCCTTAGAATGATAATGGGCTCGCTTGATTTTTCTGTATTACTGGCATTCCAGATTTAGTTACTGAATTGTGCTTGCCAGGATTGGACCCGGTCTTATCTTTATCCCTGCAGCCTGATTACTTGTCTTTTGTTCATTTTAGGCAGTTCTGTGAGAAATCATGGCATTAGGGCCATGACTGACGAAGGGGCATGTTTTCTGACTATTGGAATCATCGATATTTTCCAGACGTATCGGCTTTCAAAAAAAATCGAGCGTCGATGGAAAGCAATTCTACATGACGGTGTAAGTGAAGATTTGAGTATCTGTAGAGTGCATTTGTTTAGAGGTGGTTTTTTTACTTTCCGACCTCCGATTTCAGTACGTAGTTTTCATGTATGGTCAGTGGCGTAGATAAGTCTTTGCTTCGGGAGTGCGGATCTTTGGCAAGTCTGGAGGGCCGAACTTCCCCGCGGAGCAGTTTTGAAAGATTTTTACCGTGACCCACAATCGTAACTTTCACTTTTTAAAAAATAAAATTGAGTTATTCAGATTTTTCCCAATAACAGCTAGAGAAACTTTTATTTCTTAATTAGTAAACTTGATAAATTTTCTCAGATTTTCATTAAAGCAGCTCTATAGAAACCTTAATTCTTACTTATTAAAGCGGAAAATTATTTTTTACCTTTTTATACGTTGGCACATTATATATATTCTGTGAAACGAGTTAAAAGTTAAAAGATTTTCTCCCAAAACTGCTATGTATACAACCAGAAACTTTATATAATTCTTTAATACTAAAGTTGAAGCCTTTTTACTTTTTAAAATCTTCAAAGCTTTCGATGTAGCCCCCAGAAGTTGAGAATTTTTGATATTTTAGACATTTTAGCAATTTTTTTATTTCAGATCAGAAAGTGACAATGAGAGAGCTAGCATTGTACGCGTGAAAGGGTTGTGGAGGAAGACAATTTTGCGAAGAAATAGGATGCGGGGGTCTGGGGGAGGAGCCCCCAGAAGTTGAAGATTTTTCCGATTTTAGACTCCCTCAGGAATTAATTTTGAGCACTTTTTTATTACTTCATCAGCTATAGGTGTAATCATTTTTGGAATTAATAAATTATATACAGATTAATTTTTTAATTGCCACAATCTGCAAGACTAAGACATGAACTTTTAGTTTAAGGTGATGATTCCTTTTGGAGACATCAACTTTGAACCATTATAACTCATTCATAACTTGGAGTTAAGAAGCCATTCTTATATCAAAATGTAGCTTAACACTTTCCCTTTTTCGTGAATGCAATGAAACTAAGTTTGGGTTTTCCAAATCTTTTTACTGCATTTGAGAAAAAGTATAATTTTCCAGATTTTTTTGCAGGCTGAAGTAAACTTTTTCGTGAGACATCGGCTACATCATTCGATACCTCTAACAAATAGCTGGGGACCCTTTTTTAGTTATTGTGAAATCGCTTTTCGTTGTGGAGAAATAACCTAAAATGTATGAGCAACCTGGATTTTGCCTACTTTTCCCAACTCTGGCAAGCTACTACTTCAGCTCAGCTAGAAAACCGCAATCGGTGCAACTAAAAAAGGGTCCCGGGGCATTTTAGTGTAGAATACATCTATTTCATCTTGATTTGGGCCGTCAATTAACGATACGTGCTCAAAAGGAATCACCACCTGAAGCAAATAAAATAATTAATATCAACCTTTCATAGCAACTAACAATATGGGTAAGAACGCAGACAAGCAGGGGTCTGAGGGCGCAGCCTCTAGTAGAAAAGTATTAGAAATATTACGTTTGAAACCCGTTTTTTTTCGGTAACTGTCGCGCAAAATTTTCTTCTAGTTTGGCTTTCAACTAGCGGTTTTTTGGACTAGGGTTCAAACCTATAGTCAAGCGGGAAAAAACCCACTCGTCAATGCGGGAAAAAACCACCTCCAGTGTGGGCGGCTTACCGGTATCGGCTATATGGGATTTTAATAGCCTATCTTGAAGAGCATCAAAAATAACTCTAGAGGGTTTATTATTGTCGCTCCCGCTGCTTCCCTGCAAATTTTGGGACTTTCAAATTTTCGAAAATTTTGGTCTGTCCAAGTGCCGAAATTTGGCAAACTTTGCCTGGCCACCCTGAACTACAGGAAAGACCTAGACCAAAGCGGATTGTATGTATGTGTAGGGCATCTGTTGTGCTTCATGACGATATATGCCACACTGCTCTAACTCCTCCGGTGCGACCTGGGGGCGACCTGGAGTTGGCAGGAAAAAACCCACATGCGGGGAAAAAGCCCACTTTTCAAAATTGAATATTTTTCTAAGCATTAACAGGAAAGGTCAAACTAATACAAACATTTGTTTAATAGAACCTATAGATTAAATTGGTATAGGTTTTATCTGGATTCGTTCTGTTATGGGTGGTCCAGAAATTCCAAAATTTGCCTATGTTTATGTGTTAAACATACCAAATTTTCAAAAGTCACTATGACCTCAATTTTTCTACAAAACTAATATATTTTGATGCAGTTATACTAAAAACAACCAGCTCTTTCATTTGGAACGGTTAGAAATGCTCCTGGCAACTTGCCAAAAAATTTTCAGGGTGGGTTTTTCCCGCATATGGGTTTTTTCCCGCATTGGGTTTTTTCCCGACGCGAAAAACTTTAATTTCTCCATAACGACAGGGCCTAGAGAGACAAACTATACCTCATTCGAAAGCTTAGGGCAAACCCTAATTAAATATAGTATCAAAGTCGTGCTAGCCCAAACCAGTCAAAAGTTCTGGACCAAGAAAGAAGAAGTGGGGTTTTTCCCGCTTGACTATATATTTCAAACTGCTTTTCCTGAAAAACTGGCGCAATGCGAGGTTCTTACATTGATTTTCAAGGGAAATTGTCATCAACCATAAGAGATTTCACACCTCGTTAAAATATCCCCTATGTACTTGAAAATTATGACAATGGGTGAAATAGAATCCTAAATGTTACCAAAAATCGACCGGTTTTAGTTATAATTTTAACTTACGTTTAAACAATCAACCGGATCCAGTATTTATCGCTGCCCACACAAAGGCCATTTTGGTTCGACTTAGATTTCTCAGGACATTGAAAATGTTTTCATTTCTCATTTAACATTTTTAATGAGAATGAGTAATCAGCTTATAAGGTGATGATAAATTTGTGTATCTCACCGAATCTCTGAAGTTTTTTAGAAAAAATCACTTTTAACCTAAAATTAGTTAAAGTTTCAGTCAGAGTTTTTCAAAATCGGACATGTGTAAATCTTGTGTAAATTTAAATTTCAGTGTGTATTTTTGTTTGAAACTGTAGAATCTAAAAGTGTTGTTTTTCAAATATAATACAAAATAAAATAATTTAGACGTAATTTTCTTGCTACAATGATATTTTCGGATCGTTCAAGCCAAAGTTATACCAACTGCACTTGTGTAACGTTTCGGGAGAAGTCACGCGGGGGGTCGCGGGGGGGGTCGGAGCCACCCTGCAGCTGAGGAGATTTTGTAAATTGCAATAAAATTCATAATAGAAATGTTTAAAAAGATAAATTCATTAAATGTCAAAACTAGGATTGGACAAATTCAAATTTCTGAAAAACACTTCGCCTACTGAAACGATTTCTTTATCTTTCCAACTTTTTGGAGTAATTTTTTCACAAACTTGCTGGTTATGTACTAAGGTTCGAAGATTTAACTGCTGCTGGGGATGGCTACATAGTACGGATAAAACACCGATTCTACAATAGATATATATATTAGTGCTCGGACCGGTTCCGATTTTTGAAACCGGTTCCGGTTCCGGTTCCAGAGCACCGGTTCCGGTTCCGGTTCCGGTTCCGGTTCCGGTTCTAGCTTCCGGTTCCGGTTCCAATTGAGATTTTTGTAAAAAGGCTTATAATTCAATTTTTTTAGTTTTCTATATAAATTGGACCAAAACCTTATGAGCCAACGTTGTTATATGCTCAACGTTATTAATTTACATGTAAAATAGTAATTAATTTTTATACCAGTTTTAATAGTGTTAAAATGTGTTAAAAGTGTAATGATTATGTAAAAAATTTCAATCCTAAACTCATTTCCTGTGTCCCATGATAATAGTTTGTTCAACTGTCACTAAGTATAGGATTTACGCATTCACAGCATGTCACTGCCACTAATTAGCAGGTGCTCTGATTTATTTTGCTTGACAATTGACCAAAAATTTGTTAATTATTCGCAATCCTCTATCTTGCTTGCTCAAAAACTAGTCATGTTTCTTTTTTGCATTAAAGTAGCGGCAGATACAGCAAGACATATACACTGGAATCCTCTTTCTTGGCATTTGGCGGTACATTGTAGCTGTAAGAAGTGGAAAAATGTAAAAATTTGGAAACAGTGAAGAATTCATATGTTTGTTTGTCTACGACTGTCTACTAAGAGAAAATTGCGAAAATCTGTATGCACCCATTCTAATATTCAGTGAAAACTCTAGAAAACCAAAGTTAGGTTCCAGGTATCTATTAGAAAAAGAAATCTTAGGCTATGTTTTGATATAAAGATGGTTTCTTAACTCCAAGTCAGGGTTTGTAATTTTATGATATCGGATATTTGTGCATTTTAAAAAATAGGGTGCGTTTTGGAAAAAATGTTTTTATTGGAAAAAAATTTGGAAAAAATTTTGCATTTTAAACAAGTAGGCCCCAAAAGGGGCAATATTCCTGCGTAGACCTGTTATTATTTTACTGCGAAAATTATCCTCGTTCGCAACCTCCATTCAAAGTTTAGAAGCTCTGGTTGATGTTCCAACTTCACTTGACTTCTCTTGTTCGTTTCAATTTCCAACTATTACTCCTAAAGATGATATATAACAAGGTTTTGTGAGCACTGTCTAATAGAATACGGTTCTTGGTTCGGTAGTTCCTCAAAATGAATGGACATTCAAATATTTTTATCACTTAATTTCTATCACTTATTCATATATTCATTATTTTCTTATAATTTTTTGATTTTTGATATTAGCAAACCGGCCAATAGATATGATTTCTGCAGTCCTCCTGCAGTTATAGGGGAATCTAGAAATAAATAGGCTTTCACTGTTCCTTATAAGCAACAGCCTATGCCTAAATTTCATTGCATTGCACTATCGGACCGAACTTATAATGTCCAGTGCAAGCAATAAGGATTACCTACCTAGTACCAAACGCACCTGTGTGTAGCTCCCAAGCAACACTGGTGCTCAAAAATGTGCAATCGTTTGATTGCTGACAGCCGAAGACTGCGTGAAAGCAGTCAGTTCTCTTGCTGAAATACTTGCTTGCTAACCTAATTTGCATAATCTAAACACAAAAATCAGCCCTAAGCTAACCGTGTGTTGAAGATAGGGCTTCCATGTGGAGAAATGACTCACTATGTGCTAAAGATATCCATTCTCTTTTTAAACATTCCTGCTCCAGCAGGAATAAAAATTTTTCTGAACAATTTTTGTCGAGATTAACAAACGGCAGTGAGAGAGCTAGCATTGTACTCGTCGAACCGTTGTAAAGGAAAAAATGTGAAGAAATACTTTAAGAGAAACTGGCTTAATCCAGTCGTTTATTTCTGACAATCAAGGGACATATATAAATACAACCCAAAGCAAAAATATTTCAATAATTAATTAGTGGCTTTTGTAAACAAGAAAGAACAAAGTAAGGTCGTTGCTGCGTTGCCCTGATCGAAAAATAGTAAGAAGATGCGGGGGTCTGGGGGCGGCAGCCCCCAGCTAAAAGCTAGAGCTTTTTAAATTTTGATGCACTTTCGAAATTTTTTAGGGCACTTTGTGGTTAGCGGAAGTATAATTTGACGGTGCATTTAAGTGTGCATTATTAAATTCAAGTGTGCAGCTTGGAAAAAAATGTGCGTGTGCACAATAAAATGCACAAGAGACAGACCTTACCTTATCTTACCTTATCTTACCAACATGCAAGAAAAAGTTAAAACTCTTACTTGTTAAAAAAAATAATGCCGCATAATAGGTTTCGAAAAACTTTCAAAAGACAACATTCAAGAGCTAGAAAAATTTTTCGAATTTTCAGACTGAAAGTGTTATTTAAAAGCTAGAGAAATTTTGAAAATTTGCAGGCGAAAACTTAATTTGGATACATTTTTCAAATAATCTGAGACAAATTTCACTGGAACCGGTCCGGTTCCAAATGCTACCGGTTCCGGTTCCGGTTCCGGTTCCGGTTCCGGTTCTAAAAATCCTTCCGGTTCCGGTTCCGGTTCCGGTTCCGGTTCCGGTTCTACCGGTTCCAGTGGAACCGTTCCGAGCACTAATATATATCCAAAACTTCTTGGGGTCTGAGAGGCGGAGCCCCCCAAAAGTTGAGAATTTTTTAAATTAACGGCACAAACGCATTGAAAAGTTGCACTGCTTTAGCTTTCGTGTTGAATATTTATTGGGCGGGATGGCAACTTATATGATTCTTTATGGATGGCTGTTTTATCGTATAATGTATTGATGGTAGCTTTCCGTGTAATTGTACGTTTATTCCTTTCAGGCCGCAATCTCAGTGCAAAAGCCCGATGTTTATGCTGGGAGACTACTGAGTTTCCTGGGACGCAGGGTATTCCAGCGGGGTCTTTCAGGTACTAAAATCTACTGTGGGTTTGTCACGCTAAATCTACAACGTCAAGCAAAGTTTTTGTAATATTGAAGGAAAAGGTTGAAAAATGGCGGTTTTTTACGCAATGATTATAGCAAAAGCTTGATAAGTCTCATAACTCGCTCACTGTTGCTATGTACAAAATGTATGTTGACTAGACCCTTCAGCCGATCAAAAAAATTCACAGCACTTAGACCAGGTCCTGCCCTTTTGACAAAAGTCATACGAAATATTGCACCAAACATTAATATATTATCAACTATCAATCTGTGCCGTGTGTTGGTAGTGGATCTGCCACGTCAACAGCACATCTGGGATAGGTTCAGAAGAGAACCGGTATCGTGGCAACCTCAGACATTTGCTAATTTGAAAATTTGCTTTTTAACATGTTACATGAGTTTTTCGAGTATTTACTAGTCTTTACTTTGACATTCAAAACTGCAGTGGTTCTGTGTTGCTTTGAGCTTATTTCTTTTGTAGGAAGCACCGCGATTTATCCATGGCATCATGCGCCGCAACCGATGAAGAGGTGTGGAGGATTTCGCAAGCCAAGGCTCAGCCAGTCCCCTCCCACCATTGTGGTCGGCTCCAACACTTCTTCCCCCAAGCTGATTGGCTATCGTCTGTTAAGGGAGAACTAAGTGTTAAGCTGCAGAACTCCCAGGGCCTTTCCACTAGGATTGAGGCCCAGAGGCCCGGTGTCCGGCCTGGGCACACAGGCCCGGTGTCCGGCCCGCGCCCAGGTGGCCTGATGTCAGTCCCGGGCCCGATGGCCAGCATCAAGAGTCAGTTTCATCAAGAGTCGGAAACAATCAATCAAGAAAGCCGCTTCAAGCCTTGGTGGGCCAGGAGGCCAGGTGTCCGGCCCGGGCCCGGAGTCCGGCCCGGGCCTGGAAGCCCGGTGTCCGGCCCGGGCCTGGAGGCCCGGTGGCCCGCACCAAGAGTCGGTTTCATCAAGAGTCGGAAACAATCAATCAAGAAAGCCGCTTCAAGCCTCGGTGGGCAAGGAGGCCAGGTGTCCGGCCCGGGCCCGGAGGCCCGGTGTCCGCCCTGGCCCGGTGGCCAGCATCAAGATTCGGCCCGGAGGCTCGATTCAAGGTCCGGTGTCTGGTCCGGACCCGGAGACTTGTTTTAAGGCCCGGTGGGCCCGGAGGCCGGGTAGTGGGTGGTGGTGGGTGGTACCCGGTGGCCCGCTTCAAGACCCGGGCCCGGATGCTCGATTCAAGGCCCGGTGTCCGACCCGGGCCCAGGGGGCCCGGTGTCCGGCCCGAGCCCAGGGGGCCTGATGCAAGTCCCTGGCACGATGGCCAGCATCAAGATTCGGCCCGGAGGCTCGATTCAAGGTCCGGTGTCTGGTCCGGACCCGAAGATTAAGGCCCGGTGGGCCAGGAGGCCGGGTGGTGGGTGGTGGTGGGTGGTACCCGGTGGCCCGCTTCAAGACCCGGGCGCGGATGCTCGATTGAAGGCCCGGTGTCCGGCCCGGGCCCAGGGGGCCCGGTGTCGGGCCCGAGCCCGATGGCCAGCATCAAGAGTCGGCCTGGGGGCGCGATTCAAGGTCCGGTGTCTGGTCCGGACCCGGAGACCTGCTTTAAGGCCCAGTGGGCCCGGAGGCCGGGTGGTGGGTGGTGGTGGGTGGTACCCGGTGGCCCGCTTTAAAACCCGGGCTCGGATGCTCGATTCAAGGCCCGGTGTCCGGCCTGGGCCCAGGGTGCCCGGTGTCGTGCCCGGGCCCGATGGCCAGCACCAAGAGTCGGCCTGGGGGCTCGATTCAAGGTCCGGTGTCTGGTCCGGACCCGGAGACCTGCTTTAAGGCCCAGTGGGCCCGGAGGCCGGGTGGTGGGTGGTGATGGGTGGTACCCGGTGACCCGCTTTAAAACCCGGGCCCGGATGCTCGATTCAAGGCCCGGTGTCAGGCCCATGCTCGATGGCCCGCTTCAAGACTCGGTTTCATCAAGAGTCGGAATCAAGAATCGATCAAGAAACCCGCTTCAAGCCTCGGTGGGCCCGGAGGCTCGGTGTCCGGCCCGGGCCCGGTGGCCCGCACCAAGACTCGGGCCCGGAGGCTCGATACAAGGTCAGGTGTAAAACCCGGGCGCCGCAGACCAGCTTCAAGGCCCGGTGCGCCCGGAGGCCCGATGTCCGGCCCGGCCCAGGGGGACCGGCGTCCGGCCCGCGCCCAGGAGGCCTGATGTCAGTCCCAGGCCCGATGGCCAGCATCAAGATCATCAAGATCAAGGCCAGCATCCTTTCCCTGGCCTTCCCTGTCATTCCCTGGCCTTCCCTGGCGTTCCCTGGCATTCCCTGTCAGTCCCTGGCCTTTCCTGGCGTTCCCTGTCCTCTCCCTGGACTTCCTTGGCGTGCCCTTGCCTTCCGTGGCCTTCCTTGGCCTTCCTTGGCCTTCCCTGGCCTTCCCTGGCGTTCTCCTTCGCTCCCTGTCATTTCCTGGCCTTCCCTGGCGTTCCCCGGCCTTCCCTGGCGTTCCCTGGCGTGCCCTGGCCTTCTCTGGCCTTCCCTGGCCTTGCCTGGCGTGCCCTGGCCTTCCTTGGCCTTCCCTGGCCTTCCGTGGCGTTCCCTTTCGCTCCCTGTCATTCCCTGGCGATCCTTGTCCTTCCCCTGGCCTTCCCTGTCATTCCCTGGCCTTCCCTGGCGATCCTTGTCCTTTCCCTGGCCTTCCCTGTCATTCCCTGGCCTTCCCTGGCCTTCCCTGGCGTTCCCCTTCGCTCCCTGTCATTCCCTGGCCTTCCCTGGCGTTCCCCTTCGCTCCCTGTCATTCCCTGGCATTACAAAAGTTGTTTAGAATGATGAGATCTATCGATTGAATATTTTGTTTGTAGCAATTCGACGATTTTGAAAATTTGGAATTTTTGGCGGGAAGCCAAATTTGCGTCTCTCACCGCAAAAATTGAACCAGCTTCTCTGGCCTCCCCTGGCGTTCCCTGCCCTTCCCTTGCCTTTCCTGTCCTTCCCTGGCGCTCCCTCGCCTTTCCTGGCCTTCCCTGTCATTCCCTGGCCTTCCCTGTCCTTCCCTGGCCTTCCGTGGCGATCCTTGGCCTTCCCTGGCGTTCCCTTTCGCTCCCTGGCCTTCCCTTGCCTTCCCTCTCCTTCCCTGGCCTTCCCTGGCCTTCCCTTCCCTTCCCTGGCCTTCCCTGGCATTCCCTGGCCTTCCCTGGCCTTCCCTGGCATTCCCTGGCCTTCCCTGGCCTTCCCTGGCCCTGAAAATTTCCGACATTTTGGGTTACTCAAAGATATAATTCAATAATTTAAACTGGCTAAAAACTAAACCACCTTTACATACAATTAAGAATTAATGATTCTGATTTAACATTTTAGTCAGAAATTTAAAATGTTATAATTCTGTTATAATTCCTATAATTCCCTGGTGCTTCCTGTCCTTCCCTGTCATTCCCTGGCCTTCCCTGGCGCTCCCTGTAATTCCCTGGCCTTCCCTGGCCTTCCCTGGTGCTCCCTGTCCTTCCCTGTCATTCCCTGGCCTTCCCTGGTCTTCCCTGGCCTTCCCTGGCATTCCCTGGCCTTCCCTGGCATTCCCTGGCCTTCCCTGGCCTTCCCTGGCCTTCCCTGGCCTTCCCTGGCCTTCCCTGGCCTTCCCTGGCCTTCCCTGGCATTCCCTGGCCTTCCCTGGCCTTCCCTGGCATTCCCTGGCCTTCCCTGGCCTTCCCTGGCCCTGAAAATTTCCGACATTTTGGGTTACTCAAAGATATAATTCAATAATTTAAACTGGCTAAAAACTAAACCACCTTTACATACAATTAAGAATTAATGATTCTGATTTAAAATTTTAGTCAGAAATTTAAAATGTTATAATTCTGTCATAATTCCTATAATTCCCTGGTGCTCCCTGGCCTTCCCTGGCCTTCCCTGGTACTCCCTGGCCTTCCCTGGTGCTCCCTGTCCTTCCCTGTCATTCCCTGGCCTTCCCTGGCATTCCCTGGCCTTCCCCGGCATTCCCTGGCTTTCCCTGGCATTCCCTGTCATTCCCTGGCCATCCCTGGCATTCCCTGGCCTTCCCCGACATTCCCTGGCCTTCCCTGGCCTTCCCTGGTACTCCCTGGCCTTCCCTGGTGCTCCCTGTCCTTCCCTGTCATTCCCTGGCCTTAAATTTCCTTCTGTCCTGGTGCCCCTGCACTTCCTTATTCCCTGCCCTGTAATTCCCTGGCCTTCCCTGGCCTTCCCTGTTCTTCCCTGGCATTCCCTGGCATTCCCTGGCATTCCCTGTCCTTCCCTGTCATTCCCTGGCGCTCCCTGTTATTCCCTGGCCTTCCCTG
>JASAND010027098.1:0-82192 GCA_030248195.1 Trissonchulus latispiculum
TTCTGAGCTGAATCGAACGATATAAAATTTTCTTGGCTACGACTTATATTGCGTCCGTAATGATTTTTCAAACAATTTCCTTTATTTCAGCTGATTTCTTGCTCTCTTTGATGTTGCCGCCTTGATTTTCCTGAAACAGTGTAATCTGGCAACAACCGGCTGAAGCGCTTTTGAGACATAAAGAAAACAATTTCGCTTTCTATACATTTTTTGGTCGGACTTTAGACAGGTGACTGGAAAACCTGAACTCAAAGAGTCCAAGTAGGATCAGCGCTGGGACATCTCTTCTTATTGCAGGATCAAATTTAGAAAAATTAGAAAGTCTGGTTCAATGTCTTACTAATCACAAGAGACTTTGTCAGCAAAAATGTTTGGATTATGCTAAAAGTTGAAACAATTTTTCAGAAAATTGGGCTCTCTGGGCATTCCTAAAGCTCACTTTAAAACCATGCATAGGTATGCAGAATATAATTTAAAATGAAATTTTGGAGACTACGACACTACCCAACCATATCCATATCCTAGGGGCCTTTTCGTGAATGGGTAGAGTAGAGTAGCGTAGAGTAGAGTTAAAATTAACTCTTTTAATCCTTTTCATGAATGCGCAGGGTTAAATTTAACTCTGTCTGTTTTTAACTCTTTTAACTCTGCAGGGTTAAAAATCAAAGAGTTAAAGGAGTTAAAAATGGCAGAGTTAAAATTAACTCTGTGCATTCGCGAAAAGAGTTAAAAGAGTTAACACTGGGAGAGTTAAAATTAACTCTCTGCATACGTGAAAAGAGTTAAAAGGATTATAATTTTTGCGTACGCAATGTCCAACTTTTCACCATTTGAGAATTTTAAACAACTTCCCAACGTTTGAAAAATTGTAAATAAAATAAGACAAGAGATTTACTCATTCATTAATAAACATTTATTACCTGTTCAATGCAGCGTCATCCTGTATTAGGATGATCCGGGCGTATCCCTGTGTGTAACTTGCAGTTTTTAACCGATTTTGCTGAAATTTAGCAGGGATCCATTTCAACAAATTATTGACCAATCTGCAGCAAAGTTTTAAAGTTTAAGGTGGTGGTATCCTTTTGTGCAGTGCTTTTGTGGTAATTTCTTTGAAACGCTATAACTTTCGCAATTTTGGGAGTTACAAAGAGCTTTATACATCGTTTTAAAGCTTATTATCTGTACATTCACATGAGCTTACAGAACTGGAAAAATTAGCAAAAGAATAGCCGAAATGTTCTGACAAGCTGACATTTAACAGGATGAATATAGACCAAAAGTTTTTGAACATCGATTTCTCAAAACTGAAGAATTGGCCAAAAGTTCTTGTTGTGCCATGATATGAAGGACATATGGGCCGAGGGACGCTTTTTAGGATTTTGCTCAGCAGGTCTTAACGGTCGAGAAAATCGGCCAAATGCACAGTAACACGAAATTTCGCAACTTCGCATTGAGTAACTGAATTGCAATTGAAGGGGAGCCAACCAAAGATTTTTACGATTTTCATGAAAGGTTGTATATTTTCAGAGTTCGCTGAAAAGTAATCTAAAGACAGTGTTTCTGTCTAGGTTTCGTTGTTTCTTTTGCCAGCTTGCAATTTAGCCTACTTTAAAGTGTTAATGAATAGTTGAGCCGAAAAACAGGCATCATGTTCGTTTGATGAGACCACGAAAGAGCCCAAAAAACCTTTGTTCATATTTTCAGCAAATCAGATTCTCTTGGTTTTCCTAAAAACTTGAACAATTTTGGTCAATTTCAAATAAACTTTAATAATAAAACAGCTAGGTGCAGCAAAATTAAATAGAAAAATGTTGGCTTATTAAAATTCAGTAGAGATTTCAAATTTGAATTGAAATGGTTGCCCTTAGAATCACAGTTGGGATAACAATTGATCCTGTACTGTAATTCTGATGAACATACCCAGTTGCAGCTAAGTTCGCGCAACATTTGTCTAGATGTCCATTCAAAAAGTCAAAAAGTCATATTTTTTAAAGTTACACTAATTTCCATGGCAAAATTAAAGCTTTAATTAATCCATCTTTTGAAAAAAATGAGCTTTCGGTTAGTTGTAGTCTCCCGTTGATTCGACTTTTCATGTTGTCAGCTCTCATACATACTTCAAATTTGCATTTATAGGTGGTATTAAATAACTTACAAAAAATAATTTAGAGGGTATTTATAATGATAATTAATTATTTTAATTTAATTAATTTAATTTAATTATGATTTCTAAAAATGCAGCATGTTTAAAACATTTTGGTCTGCCTATTTTTATTTTATTAAATAGCCTATTAGCCTACTTTAGCGTAAATAATTCAGCAGAATGTTTGCAAATGCTTAAGTAATTTTGAAGCATTATGAACCATCCAATGAAATTATGTGTTGCACATTCATTGGCTCAATTATCTTGTCATTTTTAAAGCTTTATTACGCGCGCAAAATGTGGCAATAACAATGTAAAGGAAACAAGATTTTAACTCGTTTAACCCTCGTGCTGAGACGCGGGTTAAAATTCAATGTAAAATATCGTGAGCGAGTTAAAAGAGTTAAATTTAACCCATTCATGAAAAGGGTAGAGTTAAATTTAACTCTGCAGGTTTTTAACTCCACGAGTCATTCACGAAAAGAGTAGAGTTAAAAGAGTTAATTTTTAACTCTTTTCGCGAATGAGCGTAGAGTTAAAAATTTTAACTCTGCTTAACTCGGCGAGTTAATTTGAACTCGTTTAACCCATTCGCGAAAAGGATCGAGTTAAATTTAACTCGTTTAACCCATTCGCGAAAAGGCCCCTAGTTTTCCAGTATCCAGTGCCCTCCTCCTTCAGTATGCAACTGAGGAGTATTTAATTAATTTCTACCAAAAATCTCAAATTAACTAGTTTATTTCCACTCTAGCTTCTTGCGATTGTTTCATAAAAAGGATAAAATTGAATCTAGCTAGTTTAAAGATTTGCCTAACTCTTCACTGAGAAGGTCCAAAGATGAAAACTTTGTGGATTTAGAGCAAAGTGATTTGATCGAATTCTGCCGCTTTGAGGATTTGGGACACAATAATCCGATAACTTTCTATTTATTGTAACCAATTTTGCAACATCACCTTATAAGGAGGTTCAAAACTCAAATTTGGTACATTTTCTCGTCCAAATACAGCATTTTCCTTCTCATCTCATCCAGGGTTTGGAATGATTCAATTGTTAATAGCCCATTTTGGACAAGTTTGTTTTCGCCATCACCGCCTAAAATTGCGTACAACACCTGGTTAAATCAAATCTACCGTATGTACTCTATAGGCACATGCGAAATTTCAGCCAACAAAAAGACTATTCAAAAGCGGTCTTCAGATTAGTGTTCTGCGACCAAGAAACCCCCCTCTACATGCAACTTTTCAGGAACACCAAGCACAGACAATTTTGTGTTCCTCTTGAGCTCCTCCTTGCAAAATAAAATTTCGCGACATTGAAATACTTAAAACTTGAATTTGATATTTGAACTCAGCGTGGTCGAAAACATACCTATACCAAATCTCAGCTCATTCGGTCAATTTTTCTGAATCCAGGTTTCTGGATGTCCTGAAAAACTTCTAACCAGCTAGCTAGAACCAGAGGAGTTAACGTAAAGGAAAGTGGAGCAACAAACTGGTCTGAATAATAATTGTACCGATACGTCAAATTTTATCAGTCAGAATTTCGTCAGGCAGAATTTCATTAGTCAGAATTTCATTAGTCAGAATTTCATTAGTTAGAATTTCATTTGCCACAATTTCATTTAGTCAGAATTTTGTAAGTAAGAATTTTAGTCTTTAAAATTGCTAATTTTGCAAGTTGGAGCACAATCTTACTTACGACCTTTTCGCGCGTACAGTAGAGTAATCTTCTAGCTCTTAATTTTTCCAGTGTGGTGAACGGTTACGGAGACGTCTTGAAAAGAGATCGTTGCTGCTAGCTGGTAGTAGAGCCACAAAACACTCTTTTATTCGTGCCGAGTAAGAGACTATTTTATGAAATTATCATCCTTGGGATCGAATCCATTTAGGCTTTGTTGGACCTGCTAACAGGAAAATGTGGTTTGTTCCTGTTAGACTTTGCGCCAAAAAGACAACTGTGTTTGCAAATTTCTGACAAACGAAATTCTGACTAATGAAATTCTGACAAACGAAATTCTGACTAATGAAATTCTGACAAACGAAAGTTCAACTTTTTGAAAACCTAAATTCTGACATATGAAATTCTGACTACTGAAGATAAATCTACCGATGAAAGGGTTGTCATTTTTTGTAAATTGAGCCGCAACCCATCAGGGTGTACTGTATTTTTATATCAAAAAGGGATTTTTCATTTTCATGTTCATCTTTGAAAGTTTTTGCAGTCAATTCGGCTGCTCTGAGAGATTAACATCTGTTCCAAAGTTTGCTGACCTCTTGTTATGTAACAACCATTTTCAATTTCTATTTCTGTCCAAACACATTTTACGTAATTCTTTCCCCAATGAGGGGGCACGAACATAAACGTTTAAACTCTCCACTCCACAAACAGTGTAACATGAAAATCCGCGTTAGTTACGTAACAACTTTGAACCAAAATTGTTTTTCTGGAGTGGTAAACACCTGAGGGTGTGTTCTGGGGGTGGGGTGGGGGAGGGGGGTCTGAGAAAATGCTTATTAAACCAACCATTGCTACGCAGCTGCTGTCTAGTGCTACAGTTTACTGTATGCAGTTACAGAACTGTGTGATAGATTTGTTACTACACGGATTTTTAGGCGACTGCATAACTGAACTTGCTGCGACGGGCGCATCATTTTGCTGTAAAACAGTTTTGCTCTGGGTGGAAATTAAACTTTTCTGTTTCACAAACGCATATATATATAGAGAGAGTGTAACAGTTTTGCTGATTACAGTAAGTGTGAGACAGACCGGGCCGGCAAACGAACGCGGTTGCATAACAGTCGCTTCCAAAACTAAAACAATCAGTGTTTGCGCTGCGCTGCAAAAACGAAGACTTTCAAAGTGTGCAAATTAATGGTTTTCCTGGAGTTTTGCTGCATCACCGAGCCAGGTTTGACCCCGATGAGTCTGTGTTATTATTCCGGTTGCTGTTGAAAGTCTCATTCCTAATTTTTACAACTCACTCTTACAGTTGGATCCCCCTCCTACTCTTACAACACTCTGTCATTGTAACAATTTTTCGGTATAATTTGCGTCTGTTTTTGGAATTTATACTCTACAGACAACATGATTATTTCATCTGGTATATGGCGGAATGTTATGAGACGCCCCCTGTTTGGACTACTATTATGTCTCCATACGTCCAACCTAATCAGAGCAGCTCCCCTGCGCCAGTGGAATTCTGAATCAGATGGGAGAAGTTGGGGGACCGTCTCAGAAACCAAAGAAGTTCAGCCTAGTCAGAAACTCTCCCTCCCCTCACCCCTCTCTCAGACTGAGAGTCAGCAACATTTGCGCCATCTAAGGCATAAGTCAGCCTGGCTGCTGGAGGCTGTGGTAAGCCAATTACTGATAGTTGTACATGACAAACGTCAAGCTCTTAGTTAGTAGGCTTGGGGACATGATCTGCACGATAACGGCTGACCCCCCCCCACAAATTAGACCCATCACTGCAAAGAAATTCGCATGCTATGCCTACGTTCTAAAGCTCGAAAACACAACTACTCAGTTGGTTCAATGTGCGTCTGTTGCGAGCTTCAGCACACAAGTATAGCGTGCGAATTTCTTTGAAGTGATGGGTCTAATTTGTGGGGGGGGGGGTCAGCCGTTATCGCGCAGATCATGTCCCCAAGCCTAATAACTAAGAGCTTGACGTTTGTCACACTCTTAGTTTATTATGTACTCTTGATATTACTGATAGTTGTACATGACAAGCGTCATACTCTATGTATTGTAAGAGTGATACATTCTCTGCACGCTAACGGCTGACAATTGGGAATCTAGTGATCGCCTCTCAAATTGAAACCCAGTCAAAACGGAGATACGCTCACTCGTTCTATGTTTACGTACAAAGACTCGTAAACACCTGAAGTGGCTGCGTGTGCAGGCTACTGTTCTGTCTGTTTAGATCTTTGAAGGTAAGCACACATTTGAAGGTAACTTTCTTTTATTCACTTGTCCTCAATCAGTTGATGTATTATGTACTCTTGCTCGTATCATCCATCCCCCTTGCCTTGCACTTAAAGTGAATATATTTGAATTTAAGTGGATGATGAAGTCCTCCCCTCCCTAGTTCCTAGGCCTAACCGACCTTGTATAGGTTTTACAAAATCCTGTAACGTTGTTGCAAGACGAACCTGTAATTTTCACTGGTATTCTGGAGAAAAGGAACTGTAGGAAAGGCTGCTTCTATAATATCAAGAGTTCATAATTCCCTTTGTATATAAGAAGATGAGTAAACCGCTTGAGGCTTCCTTTTCTAAGCATTGTGCAACGGTACTCCGACCAGAATACGCGGTTACCCCGTTTCGGAGGTCGCTTAAGGTGCTGGTTTTCTTTCGGGTATTTTTGACTCATACGGCTCTAATCCTTTGCATAAATAGCTAAAACGTACGCAATAACCTATTCTCGTGCTCTTTAACATTCTGGAACCAGTCTCGTAGTTTAGAACAAAAAGATAGGAAAGTTTTGGTTTTTGGCCTTAGGCTCCCAGTAGGCAAACAAGACACCGGATTGGTTGTATGGCTGGAAAGAGGACACGAAAATGAATATTTTTGCTTTTACAACCTTTGACCCATCTCTACTGGTTAAGTCAGTATAAACAAAAACCATTTAGAGGGTCAAAAAATGGCCATTTTGGAGGAAATCAGGCTTTTCAAAATTACTGCCAAATCTTACGGTCAATTTTGGTTTTATGCGGAGGAACGTTTTCTTGGTTTTGGGCTAAAACTTTTCGTGTAGCAAGAAAACTCAATGTGAAGTTGCGACATTCCGTGTTTCCGTGCACTTGACCGATTTTCTCGACCGTTAAGATCTGCTGATAAAAATCCAAAAACTTCCCTCGGCCCATATGTCTTTCATATTATGGCGCAAAAAGAAGTTTTGGCCGATTGGTCAGAGTATTTTTCTTAATTGTTTTGCTAATTTTGCTAGTTTCGTAAACTCATGTGAGTAAATGTCCTGATTAATGTATAAAGCTTTTTCCAATTGCAAAGATTGCGAAAGTTATGGCGTTTTAAAAATCACCAAATTCACCAGAAAAATGATGGCACAAAAGGATGGCACACCTTAAAAGAGGTCCCCATTTTGTGGGGGGGGGGACAGTTGCAGAAACCCCCACCCGTTTGGAAACGGGGACACGGGGTCTAGCAAGGGATTACTGTAGTTTCAGCTTATTTTGAAAGAAGGTCCCCGTTTAGGAGGTCGCTACAAGTCGTCCCCGTTGGGGGTGTCACCAAAAGCCAATCAGAATGAGCCAAACAGTCTGCCTGCTTTAGATGACCCAAGCTGATTTAACTGCTAATCTTTGTGACCCTTTTTTGTCGACCCTCCCCCACACCCAAAGGGAACATTCACGCATTGCGGTCGGAGCACCGTTACGCAAGGCCAAGAAGAGAAGCCCTTAAGTGGCTTACTCTTCTCCTATAGTATAAGGGGAAATAATTATGGACTCTTGCCGGAATGAGCGGCTTCTGCAAAAATCACAATCGACCTGTGATAGACCAAAAATTTCAACTAATTGAACAAGTTTAGGCCTCAAGATTCATGATCGCCCCCTCCGTTTTAATACTATTATTAGCTCATCGAATGTTAATTATCTGGTACTCTCAAGCGGAAGACGCCAGACGGTATATATAATAGCAAGCAGGTACCAACTGTAATATGTACAATACAATGCATCAAAACTAGCACCAAAGTAACGTTTCTCAGCTTTGATAGGTAGGTATATATTCTTTTACTACTGCACGATGTCGGCATTATGCAACCCCCGTCTGTGCATACCGCAAAACTTGACCGACTGAGATAATTTGTCATGGCCGTGCGAAGTTAGCACTCACAAGAAAGATGTTTTTGCGCCAAGCAAAGTTTTAATTTAGCAAAATTCTTAGATTCCGCGAAATTCTAATTTTCGTGATTCGCTGCTGAAGCAGAAAATAATTTTCTCTGATATAAAAGATGTAGCCAACAGGGGGTCCCAAAATTGCTCCCACAAATGTGTAAAAAGGTTTGCCTACAAGCACAAGAAGCACGAAATTTACAAATTTAAATTTAATTTACAATTAACATTTACATTATTTTAATTTCTATGCAGTGAAGGCCAAAACTATCACCGGATTGCACCAATGATGGCTCGGTGTTAAGCTAACCTCAAGGTTAACTCGGAGTTAACCTGATAATTCTCAGTTAATCTTAGTTTGCACCAAATCAGGTTAGGTTAACCTCGAGGTTAACTCCGACCTATTACTTGGTCTTTAGTGACAGCAACTTAATTCTGATTCCTATCAGGATTAACTGAGGGTTAACTCAATTTATAAGATTTCCGCTTTCGTTTTTCGGAAAAGTTCGTCACTGGCTGCTCAAACTATTGTTTATACCATGTTTCATAGTTTTTAAAAAATTATTTACGCACTTTTATTTTGAATGTTCCTCCCAAGATTCGATCCACTACTTCAGTCGTAGTCTTGAGCTCAGAGCTAAGGAGAGTAAAGACTTAGCTCGGAGCTAACCTTGAGGTTAAATTATAGTTGTCAGCTAACCTTGGCATATGATGATTGGATACATTGACTAAAGAAACGCATCTAATTGGTTAAAGTTAACCCTGAGCTGAAGTTTAGGATTTGTTATTCTTGACAACCCCTAAGTTGGTGCAGGTGCAACGTCCTAACTTTAACCTTAAGCTACAGCTCAGCTGCAGAATAGCTAACACCGAGTTAGCTCGGTGTTAAGCTAACACAGTGTTAACTTAGGGCCTTTTCGCGCAGCGAGTTAAACGAGTTAAAACAGTTAAAATTAACTCAATCCTTTTCGCGCACAAGGTTAAAAGAGATAAACAGTTCATTTTAACTCGCCTGCAGGGTTAAACGAGTTAATTTTTAACTCTACTCTTTTAGCTCGCGCACGAAAAGGCCCTATGTCCGATTTGGTGAAATCGGGCGATGCTATGCGCGCTATCGGCTGACCCCCCCACGAATTGACCCTCTCTCACACGGCCCATATATGGGTACATAGTCCCAAACGGGGGTCACTCACGCGCTTAGCATGTTTTTTACATGCAATTGTTAAACATGCACGCTAAAACCCCCTCCCCAAATTGGGCCGCTATTAATTTCAACGTGTAATTATGCAAAGTAGTGAGGGACCCCCGTTTGGACCACGTTCCCATATAGGGGCGGTGTGAGAGGGGGTCAATTCGTGTGGGGGGAGTCAGCCGATAGCGCGCATAGCATAGTTTTGGCCTTCACTGCAGAGAACGTTACGCTTGTCATACTCTTATCATTATGTACTCTTGCTACCACATGGACAGGCGTCAGAGAAATTTGATCTCTCGTTCTGGTATGGCGGTGGCTTACACTTCTTCTGAAATTACTTCACGGCACGGGGATCTGGGGCCAATTACATAAAAAGCTCTTCCAGTTCTCGAGTTCTCATGAGTTATCGGCTTCTAGCAACAGTCTCTTTCAAGATAAAAATTGTGTAACTATCTTTCTACCGATAATTGTTTGGTGCTTCATTTATGTAGACAACTGTGTAAACTATTGAAGCAAGGAAACAAAAATTATAATTTTCTATTTTGAAAAGGTCTCTAGTAGGTCTCAATTTAGCAAAGATTTCTTTGGTTAAAATCGACCAGAGAAATTTACTCGCTAAATTGAGTTATTTTTCCGCGTCACTTGTCCTGCGGACTTGAAAACTTGCAGCGTAGTTTTTAGCTACCAAAGTAGAGAACTCGAGAACATTATACAACTGACCCCCAGGGGTGAGCCCCCCACTCCCCTCCCCAAGAGGGGACAGGCAACTATTGCCGTCGCGGTAAAGGGTGGCGAAATGGTCGAAAACGTTTGTAGATTTTACACTAAACTTGCTAAAAATTGCTTTTATCTTTGTCGGAAATCTGGTAAAACTTCTTAATTTTTCATGAAAATAATCAAAATTTGAAATTTCTATATTTTTGCGGAATTGAAGATGCTGTCGCAATTGTTTGACGAAAATCCCATATTTGTCTTGTTATTAATGTAACATGCCATAGCAGATGGCATCAATTCATGCTCAAGGTACAAACTACAAAATAGTAAAAATGACACTCCCTAGTTTGGTTTCCTTCTTCGTTAAGCTATAACAGCACAAGTACATACAGGATCATGTCAAGTCTAGAGTTAATGTTAGGGTGGCCGCCCGCCATGTGACAGGCCGGTCGGTCAAATATGGACCGGCCGGCCAGCCGAGGACAGTTTTTAACGCCTGTCGTCTTAAACTTGCTCTGCCTTGAAAACTATCAAATATCTTATATTTTTTCTCCTATGTTGGGATAGCCGGCAAAAACTGTCACCGGTCGGCCGGTGAAGGTCGAAGAACTCCACATTTTCCAAGTCCTGGAGCGCACCCCTTCACCAGAATCCAGTTGTTTCCGGTTTACGGTGACTTTCGGCCGGTTCAACCCTCCCAAAATTTTCCTAATGCACATATTTGCTGCTGAATCCATTTCTATCTATAATATATAAAACCAACTGGAATGAAGCGAACTAAAAAAGTAGGTAATTTTTAATTTTTATCCAATTATCATCATCATCATTATCCGAATCACACTCAAGTTTATGAGCTGCTATGCGTGCTAAATATTTTACAAGATTATACTAAACTATATAGCTGATACATTCTGATATATATTTTTACCTTTGGCAGAGGGGTGGAGCGCAGTTCCTGAATTGACTTCGCTGTTTTTCAGAGTACTGTCTCGTAATTACTACCGTAACTCCCACACCAATTTTTAGGATTCAAAATCTTTCTTTCAAAATGTACAAAATTCAGTAGCTATCATCATCCTAAACTGTTGTTATTAACGAGGGTTTACTACGACATTCACACATGTGATTAAGGGTCGTCTAGAACAAATTCCAGATTTTCACGGAGAGAGACACGGTCATAAAAAATGTTCCCCGTCTGGCGTCTTGTGTGGAATTATTTATGGTATTCTAAACTTAACAAAAAATGTTCTACACAGCAGACACTGTTTTATTCAAGTGTTCCGTTGCCAAAATTATTAAAAACCGTACGTAATATCGGAACCACAGTTGTAAAGAACGCACGAAATTGTAATAGCTAATTCTTGCGCAATATGATATTTGAGCTGTGATTAGGAAATATCTATTTCGTAACTGTGAAACCATTTCAAAATTTAACTTAAACTTTTACCTAGGCCACGGCCTGAAGAATTGGAGTTAGAGGGTTGGAAAAGTTAACTTTCTCCTTTCTGGCTCTAGCTATCTGCAAAATACGTAGTGAATTTTCAGGAAAAAGTTTAGCGAGTTAAAACAATTAAACTTAACTCGACCATTTTCATGAACGAGTAGAAGAGACAAACTGACACTTGAGTAAAGTCAAAGTTATCACAAGTCTCTACCCTGTCACACCATCTTCATTTTTTAAAAATTTCGTTTCTCTTAATCAGTTCAAATAAATTAATCGAACTCCCTCTCATTCAATTAGATTACATTTTGAAATTGACACGTCGTAAAATCCAAAATCTAACTAAAATAGTTGCTTACGTACATACTCCTTTAGGTTTGTGGCTAGCCAATTAGTTAACTACTGCGCAGTGCAGTTCTTTATATCCAACTCCTAACAAAAACACAAGACAATATCTTTAGTCACAAATGCAGAACAAGTAAAAACATTTGTTTACTCAACATTGTATCATTTTATTGTCGTAAAATTTTGTGGGTTAAAGTTCACCAGAGCTGGTATTTTCTAGAAGTCTCTTCTCCCATTATTACAAATCATGCATTAGACACACACAAACCCAAGTCACATAACTGCTGTTTAAAAACAAAACTAAAAGTTCACGCAATCAGACAAGTTTTTACAGTTGCTGATGTACAACTGCAGTTTTAATTGCAAACTGTTTCATTGATCTCCTGCCAACGACGAATTTGAGCAACTTTTTTAGCATCGTTTTTCCTTTCAAATTGTACAATAAAAACAAACTGTTTGTTTGAATTAATTACAGGTCCCGATTTTGAGGGTAGTTGGTCGAATAGATGGAAAAAGTTAGTGTTGACATTAAAATTCCTATCTTTGTTTTGAGGTCAAACCGTCCAAAAAATCCCCCAAAAGATATGTACTAATGTTAACCAGTTGTCAAATTGTATAACAATGATGTAACCTGAAGAAAATTTCAAAACAAAAGGATTTGCGAGCGTTGAAAAACTAAGGAAGAAAAACCTTAACAATTTCATAAACAAATTTGGTCTCCTAAATTTCATCCAGTGATTAACACATTTCCGGATAGAAAAACAGTTGACGTCATGAAATGGAATTTCTAAAAAATGTCTTTTGTACTACAAACATAACTGTAACTTGAGTCATATTTGCAACAAAAAGAACTAGAAGACTATTCAAAGACTGCTTTGAGTAAATCTGCTAATAAATTTGTGTGTGTGATAACTAACGTGTTTTGACAGCTGCGAAAGCAGTAGGAATACAAATTCTACTTGCCAATTCAGACAAAGAGGCACATGATCAGGTTTTTAGTCACCAGCAAGAGAACTTATGCATTACTTATTAACTTAATTCTGATCCTAAATTTGTCCATGCGTGGTCCAAATATTGTTCCTGCTAATTGTTAACAGATATGCAAATTTTATTACAAAATATTTTTGATCAAAGTCGTTCAGACCTGTCACTAAAAAGTGTTTCTGCCGATATGCATTATAAGATTTCCAGTCATTATGTCCGCATTGTCTACAAAATGACGTAGCTTCTTAGACCACAGTTTTCTTTCTGGGAGATGATATAAATTCCATAGGCTGACAGCAAAACAAAACAACATTTTTGTGTAAAAAAACTTCCTGAGATTAAAAACTGCATAAGTCTTGGGGGGAGGCTTTGTCTGTCTATATTTGTAAATCAAAATTTATTACGACGGCTAGCCTATTTTCAACACTACTTATTTACAACTAATCAAATTTTAGTTGGTTTTGGAGGGGGCAAAACCGAGACAAGTTAAATTCAAGCTTAAAATGGCATTGAATTGTCATAAACACAGTTAATCATTGTCCTAGATGTTACGCTACAAAGATATATATATATACATTAAAAACTGTTCAGACAGTGAAAAACATTAAAACAATTGTTACAACATGAAAGCATTCAGTAATAATGAAATTTTTCCAGAAAATAACATAACCACATATGTACCATGAACAGAAACATTAACCCAGCAATTGAACTGGACTACGGCCCAATGCACCAGTACAAATAAACAAACAAAGTAAAGTTCAATCTGAAACAGCCCACATAAGCTTCAAGGTATATCAACAATGCTGCACATACACGTATGTATACACACACTCACACACACACAAACACACACGCACACACACACACACACACAAATATATATATATATATATATATATATATATATATATATATATATATATATACATAACTTTTTAAAAAGCTTGCTCTGAACAATTAAGCTGCTTCTAAGGTTCGGTTTACACCCGTTCTTATCATCGAACTCCAACATGATGATTTTAGTAGTTTGTGTAAGAGTGTGTTAGTGAGTTTGTGTGAGTTTTATTTCGAGGTGTCCGAAAAACATGGAATTATGGATACAGTTCAAATCATACAGAATTTTTCAGTTGGTTGTAAACTATTGAAACTCTGTGTTCTTCGGTTTTATGAAAGACCTTGACTGAATATTAGATGCTCTCTATTCTTGGCAATCATATTTTTCACTGTAGTGATCCGTTTTTTATGCCACTGCAATTGCAGATCCAGAATTTGTCAAGGAAATCTGCAACCAACATGTGCCGCCTTTCTGGGGAGACCCTAAAACAGCAACAAACACTAATAATAATGAAATTTGCCAACTAGTAACACCTATATAGCAAACTAATGCCTGACAACAGTTGTGGGCACAGAAAAAACCTTGATATTCATGAAAACTGTCTTTTACATTATATAATTCACGTCATGCATTAATATCAACTACGGCTATATGTATGCCTACGTCCTTAAAAACTGGCAAATGAATCAAAAAACATTTCTAAATCTAGATATTATTGGAGTAATCCCACAAAGGGGTAGATATGAGGACTCCAGAGGATCCGGGCGCACATGTCACCGTCCAGCTCTGGTGACGATCGCTTCATATTAGATCTTGTCGGTTGTGAGTATTTATTTCCCTGTCAGAATCAGGTTGTTTCGTTTACCAAGACAAGATTAACATAACTTTTGTAAGCATGTGATCATCCTCTTCAGAAACAGTGATGGCCAAATCTATTGGTTTTAAGTAAAGGAAGAACGACCCCAAGTTACTTGTTATCCAGAGGAGATACAGTCACAGTGTTTAATTGTGCATGTCCACTGTCCTCCTGGTATTAGTTTGAATAAGTGAAGTCTGAAAATGGAACAGGAAAGCATCATTCTATATTTGCTTCTTGTCAAAACATCTAGTTTATCGTCGATTTATTTTAGGATTATCTCCGAAAATATGGCTACCTTTCTACAGAAGCTTTAAATGTACCGGTGATGGAAGATGCACTGAAGTAGGCTCAACTGACTTCCTTAATAGTTGCTTTAAAAACATAGAAGCGGTGATGTTTACAATCTTATCAATATTTTTACAGTTCTAGTAATATATTTTATATTTCTAAATTTTCTATTTAGTTGTATCTCGTAGTTTAATTTGGTTTGATAATTAATGGTACCATAAGTTAAATAGCAATATTTGTTTCAAAATGATTATGTTCTCTCATAATTGCATGCTGTTCATCTTTTGGTCCACTTGTGAGCCAAGCTAGTATGGGTGATCCTTACTTCCTCTCAGATCTCTACTTTCCTAAATGTCACCATTGTGTTTAATTATACTTCGGATTAACATGTCTTTAAATTCACTTTGAATGCCCCCAACTCACTTGCTTACATTAAGGGGGGCTACTAAAGGTTTGCCCTGACTTTGTCCGATTGGCCTACTTTTTGGTGAAAATATAGAGCATGGATGTGGTCCAAAAGATATCGGGTATTGGAACTTAGCTGCCTTCCAGCCATGTGCAGCCGTCGCGTTTATGTGCCCGACCCCCATTTTTCACAACTACCAACATAATTAATTAAAAATCTCTGCTGACTGTTAAACCCTAGGTTCAAGGCTGTCATTTGCCAATGTGATTTGCACATGTGCCTCTATCTGCAGAAAAATGCTAGACGAAGATGCTGAAAAACCTTATCTGCATCTAAGGAAATTACTTCTGACCTGTACGTTCTTCGTGGCGTCGTGTCATTACTAGAATTAGATGACTGGCCTTTTCTTGCCACGGCAGCTTTTAAATTTCGGGTCGCGATGTTTCGCCCATCTTTACCTATGGGCGTCTTCAGGATAGTAGCCCATAAGAGGGCTGTTGGGATAAGAGGCGGTCGGGGATTTGATCGGGGACCGTACGAGCCACTCCTGTGTAACATTACCACTATACTACCCAGGGGACAATTTTACTTGCTTGGAATTTATACTTATTGTATTCTCCCAGTTTCAATTGCACTTAGTGTGTACACTGTTACAATGTACTTGTACTGTGTACCCTGTTATTACGCTAAGGCTGTGTATTGGCTTTCCTTTGATGTTGCCGCCTACGTTAGAAACCAATTTCTGATAGCCAGATGTCACTTATATCAATGCTTGGTTGACTGCAAGCCCGTGTTCCCCGCTTTTTCATTTCTATTGTCTCTTTAATTTCTCTCTTTCTTAGGTTTCGTTCCTTAGCTAGCACTTTAACTTCTCCCCAGTTTAGTCCGTGGTCATTTGACCAGCAATGTTCTGCTATTCCACTTTTGTATACTTCACCTTTCTCACATGCTTTCTTGTGTTCTTTCAGTCTTTGACTTAGAGGTCTGCTTGTTTGGCCAATGTAGACTTTGTCACAGTCACTGCAAGGCACCTCGTACACACAATTTCTGACCTCGAATCCGTTTGGTCCCTGTTTGCACAATCGGGATCTCAATGTGTCGCGACTGCTGAACACTAGTTTTACACCATAAGAGCTGCATATTCTCTTCAGTTTGTCGGTGTCTCTACCTGCGTAAGGGACAACCGTTAATTTCTCTGCTTTCTCCTCTGGCCTTGACCTGGCTCTTCGAGTAGACATTGCTTCCCTTATTACTTTAGCAGGATAGCCGTTTTGTTGGAATGCTTTCCTTAGGGTGCTCTCTTCTTTTCTTCTCAACTGTGGTTCTTGGCATACAGCTGTAGCTCTACTGTGGAGGCATCTTATTATTCCCTTTTTCACACACTTCGGATGGTTTGATTCGTAAGGTAGATATCTGTTTGTGTGTGTCTTTTTCCTATACACTGATGTCTGGATACCTCCATTAGTCTTTGTTATTTCGACATCCATGAACGCCAACTTGTTGTTATCCTCTAGTTCAGTTGTTAGCTTGATTGCTGGATCTTGCCAGTTGAGATGATCTTTGAAATTTCCTGGATTTGAACTGATTTCATGGATTTGAAATCCTTAAGTTTCTGAATCAAGTCTGTAGTGTTCCGAACCTTCGAGGCGATGTTATCCTGGAGTGGGTTGATGATTTAACCAGGAATTTCGCCAGCGGGTTGGTTTCTGAACCAATACAGCTGACTATAGGGTGCATGGGTACTTCCGTTTTGTGGATCTTCGGCAACCCATATAGATGCGGTGGCTTCGTGTGCAGAGGCGCTAATCTCAGATTTAGATCACTGATTCGGACCATTGATCGTAGTTGTCTTTCTATAGTTGGAGTTGGATCCTTAGCCAGTTGTTCGAATTTGGATCCGTCAGCTATGATGTGTGCCATTTTCTCGGTGTACTCGGTTTTGTTGAGTACCACTGTGGCGTTGTGTGGAGTACCACTACGATCAATGCTCCGAAGCAGTGATCAAAATCTGAGATTAGCGCCTCTGCACACGAAGCCACCGCATCTATATGGGTTGCCGAAGATCCACAAACCGGAAGGGCCCATGCGCCCTATAGTCAGCTGTATTGGTTCAGCAGCCAACCCGCTGGCGAAATTCCTGGTCAAAATCATCAACCCACTCCAGGATAACATCGCCTCGAAGGTTCGGAACACTACAGACTTGATTCAGAAACTTAAGGATGCGAACCCGTCTGGGAACTATCATCTGGTAAGCTTCGATGTAGAGAGCCTGTTCACAAGCGTACCACCAGCACCAGCCCTGGACATATTGAAGCTAAAACTGGAGAACGACATCAGTCTCTCAGAAAGAACAGATCTCAGCATAGACACTATAATGGAATTGACCACCTTCTGCGTGAAATCCACCTACTTCACCTAGGGTTGTGCTCGGGCCGTGAATCGGGCCTCGGGCTCGGGATCGGGCCGGCCCCGGGCCGGCCCGGCCCGAGAAATAAATTCAGCGGTACTTCAGAGTACTTCTGCCAGCCCGAACCGAGTCGGGCCGCTCGGGCCGCCGTTCGGGCCTTCATATCCAATTCTTGCATATAGCCGGAATTATTGATTTTTGAGAGGCTGCTAGAGCCTGGACATACTTTCTCACAGTGTATTGACGCTAGGCATTGCTAGGATTAGTTTTAGTCTGAATTCAAGTGTATACTGTGTGTGCGTGTTGGTTCCTTTTGCTTTCAATTTTTGGTGATAATGGTTGATCTGTCTAAAGCAGACAAATCGGAGGATGGACAAAGAGGATTAACGAATTACAAAAGTTTTTTTGGTTTTGTATCTGATATGATGCCTGTTTGCGTTGAATTTTAGGTCAGGTAGTGCTTGACTAAATGGAACAGTTTGGTTGATTGAAGGACTTACTTAAGTTAGGATGATGGTGCTTAGGGTTATTTTGTATCACGATCGGCGTAACTATGTCGGTTTAGGTCGTGTAGGTTTGTGCGTCTGGTCATGTTGATTTTGGGCTGATACACTTGGGGCATGACCATGGTAAGAGGGATGCTCTCACAGTTCTGTCCGATTTGGCCGTGAATTGATTTGGGAGATTGGGGCCCTGTGGCTGCTCGGGCCGCGAATCGGTTCGGGCCGCTCGGGCCTTAACTCGGGCCTCGGGCCGGGCTCGGGCTGGCCCGGGCCCGAACCGAGCCCGAACCGAAGAAACAGTTCGGCCCGAGCCCGAGCCCGGCCCGAGAAATTTCTTACCGGCACAACCCTAACTTCACCTTCAATAATGAATGGTTTAAACAGACAAGTAGACTTGCCATGGGATCCCCGTTATCGCCTGCATTGTGTAACCTCTGCATGGAGAATTTCGAAACATTAGCCATAGCCTCAGCAGCTAAGAAACCTAGCCTGTGGTTGCGCTATGTAGACGATATCCTCTGTGTGTGGGAACTTGGTCTGGAAGAACTGGGAAATTTCAAAGATCATCTCAACAGGCAAGATCCAGCAATCAAGCTAACAACTGAACTAGAGGATAACAACAAGTTGGCGTTCATGGATGTCGAAATAACAAAGACTAATGGAGGTATCCAGACATCAGTGTATAGGAAAAAGACACACACACAAACAGATATCTACCTTACGAATCAAACCATCCGAAGTGTGTGAAAAAGGGAATAATAAGATGCCTCCACAGTAGAGCTACAGCTGTATGCTATGTCAAGAACCACAGTTGAGAAGAAAAGAAGAGAGCACCCTAAGGAAAGCATTCCAACAAAACTGCTATCCTGCTAAAGTAATAAGGGAAGCAATGGCTACTCGAAGAGCCAGGTCAAGGCCAGAGGAGAAAGCAGAGAAATTAACGGTTGTCCCTTACGCAGGTAGAGACACCGACAAATTGAAGAGAATATGCAGCTCTTATGGTGTAAAACTAGTGTTCAGCAGTCGCGACACATTGAGATCCCGATTGTGCAAACAGGGACCAAACGGATTCGAGGTCAGAAATTGTGTGTACGAGGTGCCTTGCAGTGACTGTGACAAAGTCTACATTGGCCAAACAAGCAGACCTCTAAGTCAAAGACTGAAAGAACACAAGAAAGCATGTGAGAAAGGTGAAGTATACAAAAGTGGAATAGCAGAACATTGCTGGTCAAATGACCACGGACCAAACTGGGGAGAAGTTAAAGTGCTAGCTAAGGAACAAAACCTAAGAAAGAGAGAAATTAAAGAGACGATAGAAATGAAAAAGCGGGGAATACGGGCTTATAGTCAACCAAGCATTGATATAAGTGACATCTGGCTATCAGAAATTCGACTCTAACAACATCAAAGGAAGGTCTAATACACAGCCTTAGTGTAATAACAGGGTACACAGTACAAGTACACTGTAACAGTGTACACACTAAGTGCAATTGAAACTGGGAGAATACAATAAGTATAAATTCCAAGCAAGTAAAATTGTCCCCTGGGTAGTATAGTGGTAATGTTACACAGGAGTGGCTCGTACGGTCCCCGATCAAATCCCCGACCGCCTCTTATCCCAACAGCCCTCTTATGCGCTACTATCCTGAAGACGCCCATAGGTAAAGATGGGCGAAACGTCGCGACCCAAAATTTAAAAGCTGCCGTGGCAAGAAAAGGCGAATCATCTAATTCTAGTAATAAGGAAATTACTCTTCCAAGTTAAAGTTTCGGTAATTATTTAAAAAATTTTGGCTAACGGAAGGAAAATTTTATTACTGGTGCGAGCTATAAGGCTGTAATTTGGAATAAAGGGAGGCCGTATAGGAATACTCTGCAAGAAATTCTGCTTCGTGAAAAAATTTTATGTCAACTTTAATCTTCAAAAATTGCCAAAATCGCCTTTTTTGGGCAATGGTACCCCAGAAATCGAAATCAAATTTTTTGAAAATCTAATTTTTTGAGATATTTGAACACAGCGTGTTTGAAAACACTCCCACAAAAGATTTCAGCTAGATTAGTGAAGGTTTGCGACTTCTGTGACTGCAGAAAGCCTCTACGTAGGATCCGACAGACTGAAAATGGCGGTTTCGGCAATTTTTGAAGATTAAGGTAGACAGAAATATTTTTTCACGCGGCAGAATTTCTTGCCATTTGGCACAAATGTGTACTCCTATAAGGCCTCCCTTTATGCCAAATTATAGCCTTATAACTCGCACCAGTAATAAAATTTTGCTTTCGTTAGCCAAAAACTTTTAAATTTTTGCCGCAACTTCAACTTTGAATAGTAATTCCCTTAGGTGCAGATTAGATACAGACGTCTAGTATTTTTCGGCAGATAGGGGCACACGTGCCAAATCATATTGGCAAATGGCAACCTTGAAGCTATGGTCTTGCAGCCAGCAGAGACTTTTAATTAATTATGTTTGTAGTTGTGAAAAAGGGGGTCGGGCACATAAACGCGACGGCTGCACATGGCTGGAAGGCAGCTAAAATCTCAATACCCGATATCTTGTTGACCACACCCATGCTCTATATCTTCGCCAAAAAGTAGGCCAATCGGACAAAGTTGGGGCAATTCGATTTTTTAGTAGCCCCTTAACACTTTAGCACTTAACATTTTAGCACCCCTTAACTCCTTACACTTGCTAGACAGTTTGTTCGTAACATAACCACCCGCTACAATTTGCGGGTTCATTTTGCATATTTTCACAGGAACTGATGTGGGGATTTTAAGCTACTTTAAATGTCGTAGGGTCGTTGGACTTTAATGTAGGACCTAGTTTTGTGTTAAAATCGTTGATGGTCATATTTACACATACAACATTGTCACTTTATCCAATCAAATCTTGTAGGTTAGAACCAATTCAATAGTCTGCAAATTATCAGCTAGCCTATCACATACATGACACGTCACACTACTTGTTTGACGTTCAGATTAACATGTTCCTGTGTGCGTGCTTCTCAGCGTGCTCAACAATAGTTACTTCGAATCGACGTTACGCTTAGTAATATTCTAAAGGTTACTTCTTCCACAATTTTAGGGCATTTCAAGAAATGGCAGGTCTTGAAATGTCAGGGCTGATAGATCGACCCACAATATCCATGATGCGTAAGCCACGATGTGGCAACATTGATGTTGGACAGAATCCTACACAAGTCAAACGATTTAAACGATTCGGTAAGGATTGTATATGCAGTATCCCCTTACACTTTCAACAATTGACTTTATGCAAATTAATACATTTTGCAGACTCTGATCCTAACAACAAAACCTCCAAACATGAGAGTTCGACCATCACCAGTTTGAATTTATCTAAATTTTTGTGAACGTTTGTAGCAAATGGTAGCTCGTTCCAGGAACTATGACTCCCAGTAAACATTAAGCAACTCTATACTTTGAAATAATGCTCGCACTCTGCTAAAGTTTTCCTTAAACGAAAAGACAGCATTCTGTTGATTTACGCATCGCCACCTGCCGTACTCTAATTGGCATGCTATGCACTTATATCTATTAATCTTTAATCCAAAGCCAACAGCATTACATCGTGTTTAATCTCCTACAGCTCAGCGGAAACAAGATGTGATAACGATTTTTAGCAGCCCAACAAATTTTTTTACCTTTAAATGCTATTTACAATACGCTCAGCTGAAATCTCAGCTTTCAAAGCCTTGAAAGTTGATTCCCTAATAGAAAAAGGGGTCATGTTTTCCTACGCCTGATCCCTTGAATTCTTGTAATTACTTTCAGGCTTATTTTAGCTCAAGTCAGTAAATGGACAGACAAAATCAGAAATGACGAACTTCTGTTAAAATGGTTTATTGAAACGTACACGGAAGATATGCCTAAATCTACCACAAGGTAACTAAAACTTTTAAGTACAATATTTGGATTGCATTGGATATTCAGCTGGCAAAACGCTATGCTTAAACTTCAAGTGTCCAGTAACTTTAAGTTAGTGATACAGCGCAAAGATAAGAGTGAAGTATGTAGCAATTCTCATGTCACTATGCAAACACGAATGAATTTAAGTCTCGTTACTCCCTAATACTCTAGTTACTCTAAATTGTTATCTATTTTTATTAACTCTGACTGACATAGGCCAGAAGGAATGTTTGTAATATATGTTGTCGACTATTTCTCATTGTAGCAGGTTTTATTAGTTTGATATTATTAGCAATATATACTTAGGCATTTTCTTAATTTCAGAGCAGTGGTGGAGCAGGCATTTGAACTGTGGTCGGAACAGGTACCAATCCCTTCTATTCGAACGGTGAGACTGAAATTTGCCGAAGCCGCCAGCGCAGCCGAAGGTGATATTAACATCAGATGGGCTGAAGGTGACCATGGCGACGAATATGCCTTTGATGGAGGTCAGTAACCTACATCGAGATTTAAACATTAGCCTTATTGAAGCTGAACAGGCTAGTATTGACTTAACTAACCAAAACAATTAGGCTGTAAGGAATTCTAGGTACTGTTAACTGCATTTTAATGGACAATCAATCCTGGCTGTTTAAAGGTAAAAAGTAAGGATTGAGTTGTCAGCGATGGTTTTACTTTGAAAAGAGGATGTTTCAATGTTGACCATTACTTTGAAAAGTTCCGATTTCGGCTAATAATGAAAAATCATTTATGTGAGTGAAAGCAGGACAATGAAATAAAAAGACAGCACAGGCAAATCGTTGATAGATCCGGCGTGCTAAGCTTCTTTAAGTCCTGGGCCGCTATGAACCAGATGTTAAATTAAAAGGCTTCATTATTGTAGGCTCTAAGTTCTCCTGCGTGTGTAGTTTTCAAAGCAAAATTTGTCTATTTTTGTGATGCTTCTAATAAAAATGAGACAAAACATCTTTTCCACAAGATAGCATGAAGATAGGGAGAGAGTATAATGGATGGGTGTGTTCTCGATATTTATAAATCCAGTTTCTAAGTGATGTATGGAAGTTCCCTGTGAGTTCAAACATGTAACTATAGTTGTCTTCTATGTCAGTCATGTTTGTTATCATTATTTAGCTTTTAATTAAATTTACCAGGGATGTTGAGGTATTTGCGGATTGTTTCGTCCAGCCATGGTTATGCTAATCTATAAACAAAGGACAAGTTAATAGGACAATATTGCGAAATATGGTTCATGGGTAATATACTTATTCTACCGAATTTAAGGTATTTCTTAAGAGATATAAGGTAGAACAAGGCACATCCGTAAAAATATAATTCCTCAACTAATGAATTTTAGGTAACTACTTCAGTTTGAGTATTTCATTTCGATGCATTGCTAGGCTACATTTCCAGTGTGGTTCTAGGCAATAGTATGGGATTGATTGACGTTTACAACAGTGGTCATGTCCGGTACAAAAACTCAGTTTTAAAGATTATGTACGTCCAAATTTCAAGTTTATTGAATCTTTCGGCCCCAATCCCTTAGATTCAATAATCATGAAATTTAGAGTACTGACTAATGAATGAGATGGGAACCGAAATCTGTCATCAGAGGGATCCAGTTGTGTAAATGACTCACTGTTTTCCGTGCAATGTCATGCAATTCTAGTTACTGGTTGGGCCAAGCCTGTTACAGACCCAAATTTCGATTCAGGTTTAGAATTCGCAATTGATGGCTCTACGATATCGGGTTTAGTCGCCTAATAATTTCATCGAGCGGGTTTTATCCCACATCGGTTAATTTTAACTGGCATAATACCATAAGCAGATTGGTATTTCATTACTGTACACATAGGTATGTCATTGCGACCCTGGTCAGATACTCAGTATGAAGCAAAGTGGTTCGAATCTAGATATTCACTGTACATTAAACCAAGAGTTTATAATACCAAGAGTGGGAAGCTTGGCCCTTCCTAATGGAAATGGCCTGCGAGATGCTAGGCACATTAAGGCCGAAATCTTCGGGTGGGGGGGGTGGCACTGATGAGGATTGCGGTAGCTGAGGCTTTTCAGTTCGACTGCATATAAACACACGCTTAACAACGCTAAGCGGGACCCCTCCCCCGAGATCTCGGGGGGGTCCGCTTATACACGTAAATTTGACGTAAGGTAGGCGATTAGCCAATCAGATGAGTTTTAGTTCAAACGCATGCTGAACAATGGTAAGTGGTACCCCCCCCCCCCCCGAGATTTCGGCCTTAATGTGCCGAGCATCTCGCAGGCCATTTCCATTAGGAAGGGCCAAGCTTCCTACTCTTGGTATTATAAACTCTTGATTAAACTATACGTTGCTTCTGAGTTCTGGTTTAAGTGGTGCCACGCTTAAAGCTTACCAGAATTTCGGTTCGTATTTAGATTCCGTACGTGGTTATGCAAAGTTTCGGCTATTCCACAGATAATTGCATCGGGTGGGCATTACCCCACATAATTACATCAAGTCTTACACAGTATTTCAGCATCATATGTGTCGTACTAAGATTCAGGCTACGTGGTTCGAATCGTAGATGTTACCTATTACGTCAATAGGCTTCAAATATGAAACTATGCGTATCAACAGTAAATTAAGTAACAAACGATTAGATACAGGTGTGACACTGGGTGATTCAAATCCCAAGCATCTCTGATTCTTCCCGTATGTTCACTGTATACTCTAATATGTTATAAAATAGTATTATTCACCATTATGGCACCAGAATGAATATACAAGACAAGACCTTTGGTTTCAAACAACTAGTTAGTAACAATTTACTTTAACATGTTACCCGAATTTGAACAGAATTATAGGGGAGCGCGAGAGCGCTCCCCTATAATATGGGTGTAAAAGGCGCTGCGCGGCCCTTAGAGACCCGTTGGAGCACCATGCCAGCTAAATACTCAACGAAACTAGACAAATTTGGTATCGTTGGAATCAGCACGACGAGTACTACAAGTCGCAAAAACGTTTTGGTCAAAATTTCCAACTTTGAAAATTTTCGCTTCCGGACAAGTTAGGTCCGTTTGTTTTTTTTCCGTGTAAGTCACACTCGGAAAAGGGCTTTCTTCTGACTTAATGATAGAACGATCTGGGCATTTTCAGCCGGTGAAGTTTGGTTTTTCTGAGAGGCAGGGACGTGTTAATGTACGTTTTTGATAGTTTTTCGCCGTCCGGCCCGGCATGCCACCTGGCCGGCCAGCCAAAAGTGGCCTCACGGCTATTTTGGCCAAAAAGGCCAATTTTGTGTCAGAGTTGCAGAGCTCAGGGAACAAGATACAGAGACGCGGCTTGTTGCATAAGAAACTTTGGGTTGGGTACCATGGAATAGCGAGGGCGATTTTCGATATCTGGCCGGGACCGTTCAGGCGGCCGGCGCAAAGTTGGCTGGTCCAAATGGCCATTTTCGGAAAAATTTTTTGTTAAAGCTACAGGACTCAGGGAAGACGCTAGAGAGACCTGGTTTGTTGCATACGGATCTACGCAAGGGTTTACATGTCCTAACGAGGGCGATTTTCGATATCTGTCCGGGATCGTTCAGACGGCTGGCCCAACTCCACAGAAAATAGTCAAAAATAGGCCTAAATATGCTGTTTTGGACCATTTAGTGGGACGCATATAAGGGTTATCGGGGTCGCTGAACACGATGAGCATAGTCGCGTAGTGCGGAAGTGCATAAGAAATTGTGCCGTATAAGTTTCCTTCACTGACAGTAATGTTTGCATCTGGTTGCGCTGCAGTAGAGTGCTGCGGAAGTACAGCACGGCCTATAACTAACTACAGATAAGTTGCACTCATAGGTTAACGCGGGGGGTGTCTGGGGGGGTCCAAGGCCCCCCCCAACCCGGACAAGGTACAAGCCCTATCGCCGTCGGGGACAATGGGTAACGAAAAAATGGCCGAGGGGTAACGAAAAACAGCCGGACAAAATCAGTTTTTACAGTAAAATTTCAAAAAATTTCCGGCCTCGCCGGTATTTTTTAGCTAAAAATGTTTAATTCTTCGGGAAAATCGCGCAAAATTTTGAAATTTTTTCCAAAAATTGAAGATTTTTTGCAAATTTTGACAAAAAATTGCTAATTTTAATAAAATTAGCGTTAATTTTTCGAAAAATTTCAATATTTTTTTCTTGAGGTACAAGCCCCCCTGGAAATTTTTGTTCAAGGTGCAAGCCCCCTCAAAATTTTTCGGGGACAAGCCCCCCCCAAAATTTTTCGGGGACAAGCCCCCCCCCCAGGACCCGACCCTATGTTAATGTATGGTTGCACTCGTCCGAAATTTTGCATATGAGTGCGGAAGTGCATAAGAAATTGTGCCGTATAAGTTTCCTTCACTGACAGTAATGTTTGCATCTGGTTGCGCTGCAGTAGAGTGCTGCGGAAGTACAGCACGACCTATTGGAACTTTTCAAGCTTCTTTGTTCTGTGCTTTCGGTTGACGATTAATAATTGGCGGAATTTGTAAAGTTTCTTTTATGAAACTTTGACATTTTCACTATAGGTTTACTGGGAACCTTAAAAATGAAATAGGACAAGAATAAAAATGCTCCAATGGAGCATGAAAAATGCAATATGGGTGACTTTAGGTTGTAAATGGAAAGAGGACTAGGTTTTAAAACGTTAATATGGGAGGGGCAGGTTGTAAATGACACAGAGGACTAGGTTAAAAGCGCACTAATATGGACCAGCTTCGCTGAACAACCCATATTCGCGATCACTCATGCTTCACTCCACATGACGTATACTAATAATAATATCTACATTCTTCAGCTTTCCTGGCTATCGCGAGAATTTTGAAATATTAATGCTTATTCCAAATAAACAATGCAGTTCTGATTACAAGTTGTTCAAGGTCGTTTTTCTGTCACGCAGAATCTTGTATTTAGTCGGTCCGAAAAACAGTTGACATTACGTAAATCTATTATTAAATTGTATAACGAGCACAACTACGTACTTGCAGAGTCATGCTGACAAGTTATAAAGTTTCTGACGAACTGCCGATGCAAATGTCTCGGTAGTTTTCGCGAATATGGGTTGTTCAGCGAAGCTGGTCCATATTAGTGCGCTTTTAACCTAGTCCTCTGTGTCATTTACAACCTGCTCCTCCCATATTAACGTTTTAAAACCTAATCCTCTGTCCATTTACAACCTAAAGTCACCCATATTGCATTTTTCATGCTCCATTGGAGCATTTTTATTCTTGTTAGCATAGAATATAAACTGAAACATCAAATATTATTTTATTAGTATTATTAGTTCTCTGGGCCTTTGTAAGTTAGATCGTTCCATTAAGCGTTTTCTGCCGGAAGACCGGTGCTGGATGACTGGGATCCAGTATTCAATGGTCCCGCCACCGCTCCACCGCCAGTTGCAGTTTGGGCCGTGGATGGACGAGGACGGTCGGTGAGTGGCTCTTCCAGGCATTCATCCCAGCAGCGAAGACGCCTGTTGAATGGGTTGACAAGTTCCTGAAACTCCTCAGCCAAACACTCTGCGTTGTATCGGTTACCACGGTAGACCGTGCCAGGTCGTGAAAATTTGGCACTCATTATTTTGATATCTGATTTGCCACAGATATTAGCAGCTACAGCTTTTGAGCGTAGAAACTCTAGGTACCGAGCCTCTGCCTCATATTTGGGCGGCAACTGACGCCGGATAATGATAGGCTTCTTGTTCGAATTTTTCCCGTCAATATTGACTTGTTTCAGCCGGTTCCCTTTGTTAATACAGGTGGCCTTAATATCCTGACTACAAAAGGCCACAATCAGCCTATTTTTCGTAATACGTCCCAGCCAATGAACAGTTTCTATGTGCGCTAGATCCAATTTGAAGTCTCCCGAAGCAAAGAGATTATCATTGAAGAATTTGAATACGACCTCCTTAAGCTTATCCCTGTTTGTATCCGTAGTTAGATCAAAGTTATGAAAACAATGAAATATCGAAAGACAAATCTTCAAACAATCACTATGCACTTGAAATAGATTAAAGTTGGAAGCTTAAAGGAGGGAAGTGAGGGTGAAAAATTCGATCCTCAAGGATTTCTCTTTGATTGTGCCAATTGATAGGTAAAAATCTCTAGGTCCTCGAGGGTAGATGTTTTGGACCAAGAGCCCCCCTTAAGCTCGAGAGCAAATTTCACGTGGGGCACTTGGCGATCTTTTAATTGAGTATTGCCAAGAGTACATAATACATAAGAGTATGACAAGCGTCATACGCTATGTATTATCAGCTTGTTACATCCTCTGCACGCTATCGGCTGACCCCGTACCTAAATCAGACCCCCCTCACCCCGCCCCTATACATGTACGGGGTCCAAACGGGGGATCGGGCTCGTGATTGTATATTTTGTACACAGATGTGTAAATCATACAAGCTTAGACCCCATACACAAATTGGGGCCCCGTCAAGTTTAACATATAAGTATACTAACATAGACCCCGATCCCCCGTTTGGACCCCGTACATGTATAGGGGCGGGGTCAAGGGGGGCCTAATTTAGGTACGGGGTCAGCCGATAGCGTGCAGAGGATGTAGCAAGCTGATAATACATAGCGTATGACGCTTGTCATACTCTTATGTATTATGTACTCTTGGTATTGCTAGCATTGCCTCATTTACGAATAAAGCTAAAACAGGATGCGACAGATGTATCCAAGCATGTCGTAAATTCTCCAAATTCTGTATTATGTGAGTTTTAACATTTAATGCAACCATGCAACCAAGAGTTTATAATAGTAAGAGTAATGCTGATTCATAGTTCTATCCGCAAGCAAACGAGCGTAGTGGGGCGTATATCAGCGCCTCTGTCCGTGAATACGCTACATTGGCTTTTCAAACTGCTAAAACTTCATGCTACATTTGGAAGCGTCGGATCGCATCAGTGCTCGTCTTCTTTCAGCCTTTATGATTATGAAATCGCCCAATACGCTAAGCGCTTCCTAATGTAATTAAGCCAAAAAGCCAACAATATAATCGAAACATTAAGGCCGTAGTGTCGGGCGGGGGCGTCTCAGCGTGTGAACATGCCTCGCTGACATTTTGCAAAACAGGCGTTTTCGGCACATTAAATACTATAACTTAAGCTAGGAAAGGCCTGCAGCAATAATTTGTAGATCACTAGGCTGCGAAGAAGTAGCTCTTTTCAATCATATAAAAATTATCCAGTTCCGTTTCGGCAATCTTAAAGACATCTAGCTAAAAAGCGGACTATAATCAGAAATGCATGGGATTTCACCAGTTCTTCAAAATACCTGTAACTGTTGTCAGATTTAGAAAGGATTACAGAACTGAACACGAAGAACAGAACTAGATAGATTTTATATGATTAACGAAGATCCGTTAACTCTCCGTAACATAATGGTATAAAAAATATTGTAGAACTTTCCTAGCTAAAGTTATGGTATTTAATTTGTCGAGAATCCTTTGTCTGTATGTTTACATGGTCCCAAGATGTCGAGGTTAATGTTTCGAGCATATTGCAGGCTTAATACATCAGGAAGCGCCCTAATGTCCTACTCTTCCTAGTACTATCTCTTGATGCAACAAACTTGACCACTCTGAACACATCGTTTTCTCCACTTTTAGCTGGTAACATGACCAATATTTTGGCTCACACCTTTTATCCTAACTATCGTCAAACTGGAAGTCTGAATGGCGACATTCACTTTGATGATCACGAAACCTGGGTAGCAGATGGAGCGGCTCAGTCATCTACTGTTCATTTTCCCTATGTTCTTGTTCATGAAATTGGTAAGATGTTGTGAACTATATAACTACATTCAGCTTCTGTACTTCTTCAATTCCGAGTATTGTGCTAGCGGCAGCCTCGAGACAGTTCCTGCAAACTCCAAGAAACAAACGTAAAAAATACGTACTTGTTCCATGTTGTTTATAGTTCTGTGCGAGTGAAGACATTAGTATTGCAAACCAGACCAACTTTGTAAAAGTAGTCACTGCACTACCTGTGACATAAATACAACTCCAAGGTTGACTAAACTCAAGGCCAGTTGCATAAGCTGACAATGCTGTCCCAGCTGTGTAGTATTGAAGCTATCTTAACAAAGAATTTCTATCGTCACAGCGAGGTAATAGTTTAATATGAAGCATAATGTCCAGTTAAGGGTCTTTTTAGCATATACACTTACTTATAAGTGTACGCTGCGCAGAGAACAATGAAATCGCCATACTCACTTTGGTGCACAGTTCACACCTATAAAAATTGCACCATAATTGGTTTAATTTGTAAACCAACTGAGTGTTCTCTTCCTCAACTGAATGATGAACCGCACATAGATCAAATAGAAACAGCGCTGAAACTATAAAACCACATAGGCTAAATGCTTAGTAATCACGGAAATAAAAGCAGCCTGTTTTAATCTTGCCAATACATTTAAATCTTTTGTTGATTTTATGTTACTTTTATTCCAGTCTTATGACGTCAGTTAGTTTTAAAATATACATAGGAAAATGTTGCTCTTCACCTTAAATATTTTGCAGGTCACAGTTTGGGTTTGGGCCACTCAAAACGTCAGAATGCTATAATGAATCCAATTTATAAAAAATACACGATGGACGCTATCAAATTGGACATCGACGACCAGTGTGCTGTTAATTGGAACTATGGTAGGTTAACTAATTAACTAACTAATTAATATAATTATTTGTGGTACTTTCAAGTTTCATTTATGAATAGCAGTACCTGATTAATGCAAATTAATACTCCGCTTAGATCAAACGTCACTGCGTTTCAGTTGTTTTGAAAGGAACGCATTCGAAGCCACAACCTTTTCCCGTCAGTTCGATCCAGCTGTAGTTGAAGTATTCCGTAAAGCTAATTTCATTTGCATTGTTAAGTCCAGTAAAGTCCGTAAGATTTGGCTACTGTAAAATTTGAATATGTGCGTACATTTATTTAATACTCTAACAGTACGAAAAATACCATTTTTAGTGGGTCCAACCAATACATGTCTCTTTGTTTGGCTAATGGTAGAACTGCTGCCAACAGCGAAGGAATCTAACACGACTACACATGGTTTACAAAATGGTAATGCTTTAATTAAAGACTTGAATATGTTCTGTTTACCTTTAAGAAATCCCTTCTGCTTCTTGAGTACTTCCCAAGTGTAGAACCGGAAATTCGATTATTTCGACTAAACTGAGCCGAATTCCACCAATCTACCCTGTTGCAGGTTTCTTGGATGGCCATCATTGGTAAGCAGGAATTGTGGCAATTTTAAGACGAACAGCAAGATTTCAAGGGGCTTAAAACACGATAGGGATGAAGCGAGAGACACTAAGAAAACTAGCCCAGCAACTGAAATTGAAAACTAGGCTATAGGGCAAAATGGGTTACCAAAGAAAGGTCTATAATCGCCACAGGCCGGAAATATGCGACTAACCAAGTCAGAACATATTCCAGCATTTCCTGTCTCTTTAGATTTTTGTGCACCATATTTACGTACAGGGCTTTCCTAAAATATACAGACCCAATCCAGGATTTTACTGCGCCTCACTTGCAAGAGAGTGGCAGTGCACCCACACTACAGAAAGGATGAGTTAACGTATAAAAACAAAAGCAGTCTCATGGATCTGACTCGCGACAGATCTAGCTGGTCAGATTGAAAGGCACCCCGAGGCAGCTTGCAGAACGGATTGCATTTTTCTCTGCAATAAAAATGGTATGAAACTTACAATGGACAAACTTTTAGGTACAGATGGAAGCATAATTCGCGGGCAGCAAAGTCTTGAAGACCAAATCAATGCTACAATAAAGAATCTCAAAGGTAATATGACAAACATGTATGTTTCCTGACTCTACTTGTTTGTTGACCGAATTGACTCAATAATTAGCTTAATAAAATCTAAGTAAATTAATATATAGTAAAGCTGTTTAAGTCCACGACACTAAATTGTAGTTTCAGTTATGTCTGTAATATCAAAGATTAGTCAACTGTCCTTTACAATAAACGAGTAGACATACAATTATTAATGTAAAAGGATTATGTTCATCATTTATGCACTAATTTCTAGGTGTTCCAACTTGTTCAAAAGATCCAGGAGGTGAAACTAAGTTCCAGACTCTTTTGGAAGAAAAGTTGTTCTTTACAACTGAAGAAGCCAGGCTTTACAGTAAGTCTTACGAACTACGACTTATTTATTGCATACACAAAAATTATCACTCATAAAATTTTTGCCATTGTTTATTGCTATTTAAAACTTCACTTACGCCAACCGTATTCTTGTGATTAAATTTTTGTTGCAGGTCCAGTTGTATGCAACTTCCTTGAGGGTTTATCCAGCATAATGAAGAGTTCTACCAGTCAAGATCCTAATGTCGAGAATTCAGTCCAACACGATATTTTGTCCAACCTAACTCGACCAGTGCTTCCAGAAGAACGCGCCAAACGGGGATTCCCTATTCTAAGTTCAAATTTAAACAATGATGTTCCTGCACACCAAAGAGAATCCCGCTCATTCGAATCCGGTGACGGCTTTCTGGAAGTTCGAAATGGAAAAAGTCCTTGGGATCGTGCCTATTTCGACGAATCCTTTTTCAACAACTTGTTTTCACTACTAAAACTCAACGAACAATCCAAGAGGAATGTGTTCCACATTTAATCGTGCAAACTGTTTCGTCTTAACTGAAATCTCCATCTATTTCTTTAACAGACTGTCGTTGCAAGTATCCAACGGAAAAGCTTCCAACGGCAATGTTAAAGAAATTAGTCGAGAAACAGTACATGATTGTTTGTTAGTTGAAACCAGAAAGGAAAAGCGTCAAACATGAAGCAGATTTCAACTGATAAATTAACAGAATTGAACCAAGAAACCGAATAGCGAAGGAGCTAATTTCGGATTTAGCATAAAGAATGTTTAAATCGTCTTATCCTGGAATTTATGGAGGAAGCTGTTATATCCTTTCAAATTTCATATGATAACATTTACCGTTTTAATAAAATTGCATCCTTTCTGTGTTTCATCTTATAACTGTTGTTTACATAACTTGAGACCAAATCAGTATGTTCCCAAATGTCACTTACATTCCATTTTTACAGTTATGCCTGTCTTTTTGCAGCTGTGATGGCAAGTGGAGCTTCAATGAATTAGTTTGCTTTTTCGAAAATATTTTTTTCTGACCTAATGATGTAGACACTAATTTTGAAGTTTAGCAAAACTATGTGCTATTTCAGGAAAAAGCAAACTTTCTCTTCGTGCTATGGAGTTAAACGGTTAAACAAACTTTTGCTGGAATCGAATATATTCTCTCGGCTTTGACTTTTTTGTTGGATGTTATAATTGACCATCTGTTACCATTTGTGTCTTCATTTTTCATGTCAAGTTCACCTTTCAGTCAGTTTTTAATTGCATGTTTTATTTTTGCTGTTGTTTGTATAATTTCTAGCGTCTATGAATTTGCATTTAATCAAGAATTAGATTCACTTAGCATTAAATTCTCATTAGCTGACTTGATCTACGCTAGAGTTTACCTCAGAAATAAGTATTATGTACACAATTTCGTATGTCCGTTCGACACATTCATACGTGTATCTGTTCAATCAGAATCTACTCATTAGCTTTGTTAATTAATTCCAGCTGATCTGGGCCGAGCACCGAAGCTATCTCACTGGTACCTTATCATTCTTTCCTATATCTCTTTCGAAAGTGAGTACAGATCTAATCTGCATTCATGTATCAATACTCAACAAAATTATGGCTCTGTATTTCATTCGCGGCAATATTTACTGCTGCAAATTGTATTTCATTGCAGTTTGTTGTGACAGTATGTACCGTACCGGTGTTGTTTTGTACTCTTGACTCTGCTGGTTTTTCGGCTGGGACTTCAGGCATGCTCATAATCTCACCGGTGATCACAGATTCCACAAATTTCCAGATTTGGTGGTTATGACGTTTCAACATGTTATTTCAAGACATGCTCAGAGAAAAATTGATTCAGTGATTATATACTTGGTGAGGTTCTGAAAGTTCTGTTGTCTGCATGCGTGCCTGATTGCTGCTTTACATGAAGACTTCGAGTGCGCTGGTAAAATCAGGCTTAGAAATTGATTTATTTTAAGACTTTCTGCTTAACTAAGTAAGTTATTAGGATAGGTTATAGAATTAAAATATAAAGTATTGTAATAATAGCCTGATCTTACCAAGTGGGATAATTGTTGACTGTTCGCATTTTGTATAAGTTAATGTGTTAGCTTACAATAATTGTTAAGGGTAAAACCAAAGTATACGTACTCAGTGAAATGGTTAATATTTACAGAAGTATTGTAGTATTGTATGTAAATATAGCCAATGTTGCATTTATTACTTAAACTAAAGGTTGGCAATCTCCTAACAGCTAAGTAAAACAGTTACGTAATAGACATATTGTGTTGATTGGAAATATAGCTAAATCAGCTAACTGTCCTTTAAGGGTTGTAATGTAATTTCCTGTTACTGCCAACCATTTAGCTTTTTGTCCAAGTTCAAATACATGTTGGGTCTGGTGTTATTTATATAATTCTAAATGTTTGTACATATACGTAGTTTATAACTGTGGAATCAGTGGAACCAAGAGTGCATAATTGCACTATATATAAGAAGAAGAGTAAGCCACTAGAGGGCTCCTCTTCTTGGCATTGCGTAACGGTGCTCCGACCACAATACGCGAATGTTCCCCCGTTTGGTGGGGGGGTAGCTCTCTTCGACAAAGCATACCCCCCCTCCGTTTGGTGGGGGGGTAGCAGAAAAGAGGTCCCCGTTTGGTGGGTGGATAGCCAACAGCCAATCAGATTGCAGAGACCCCCTCCCCGTTTGGTGGGGGGGGGGGGGTAGAGCAGAGGATTACGGTAGTTTTTGTTCTATTTGCAAAAGGGTCCCCGTTTGGTGGGGGGGTAGCAAAGAGAGGTCCCCGTTTGGTTGGGGGGTATGCAAAAGGGGTCCCCGTTTGGTGGGGGGGTATGCAAAAGGGGGACCCGTTTGGGGGGGGGTCGCCAACAGCCAATCAGATTCATCCAATCTTAGCATGACTTGGCGACCCCCCCCCAAACGGGGACCCCATTCTGCCTACCCCCCCCCCCCACCAAACGGGGACCCCTCCTTTTGCATACCCCCCACCAAACGGGGACCCCCTTTTACCTACCCCCCACCAAACGGAGGGGGGTATGCTTTGTCGAAGAGAGCTACCCCCCCACCAAACGGGGGAACATTCGCGTATTGTGGTCGGAGCACCGTTACGCAATGCCAAGAAGAGAAGCCCTCTAGTGGCTTACTCTTCTTCTATAATATAAAGGAATAAATTATGGACTCTTGGTGGAACATAATGGTTTTCGAATTGAGCAAGCGCTTAGGCTATCTTAAACGTAAGCTAAATTAACATCAAGCATCTAAATTTACGATCAAACGTGTATCTGAAACGTGTAGAATTCTTCACAATTTTTCCAATCTGGAACAAAGGTTTCTCGAGAGTATACATAATCTCCTGTTATATATCTTAACCGAGTCCTGGATAGTACTTTGCCTAAACATTATGTCCGATTGATGTACAATGGGTAGTTCATATTTTGTAAAAACTAGTTTCAAAAAAAGTACCTACGTACTAAATCGCCAAATTCACAAAAATAGCTTGTAGTTAAGCAGTCTAGGCATGCAGATGCTTGTTTGTTTGGTATTGATACATAAGTGTTATAATTTCCTTTGTGATAACTCTATGTTACGTGTTTCTACCATTTGTTTATGTTCTGTACGTTCTGAGTTCATTCACGCCGGTTTCCTTGTCACTAATTAAAATAAGGAAATAATCTAAAACTGGATTCAAGGTCAAGCCACATAATATGATACAGCCACATATCCATGATTTTCAACGGAAGCTATAATCGGACAAAATGTAGTAACCCAACTAAGCTGAACAAAAGGTCATGCTTGGTCGAAAATTTAATTGATAGGACTTCTGAAGGTGGTGAATTCCCTTTAGGCACTTATTGCGTCTGTCAAAAGATTCAGATCCCCATTGCTGGCTGACAATCACGCTTTTTGACATTCCGAAAACGCAAAGATGGAAATTCCAAAACTCGGAAACTACAGTGAAGTTCTTTTGAGCAAAATCCATGATTTTTCAGGCGAAGTTTGTGTACGTGTCATGTCGAGCTTTGGACCGACAACACCAACTTCTGATGGTTCCACAGGACGTTACGCTGCATGGGATTCTTTCAAACTTTAAACTATTATACAGTAAACCTAATACTATTATATGGCAAAAGACTAGCTAGCTTTTCCAACATCGAACTTTTAGTGAATTTCGTGCCCCTCCCCCTTAACTGAAGCAAGAGTTTATAATACCAAGAGTACATATATAATAAATAAGAGTGTGACAGCTGGCAGGATCCCTGTTATCAGCTCAAGGTACATGCTCTGCACGCTAACGGCTGACCCCCCCCACAAACGTGTACCTAGTGACCCTCCCCACAAATCTGAACATGTACCTTGAGCTGATAACAGAGAGCTTGCCTGCTGTCACACTCTTATCTATTATGCACTCTTGATAATACCAAGAGTAAGATAGTAAGACGCTCAGCTCTTCCTAATAGAATATGCTCGAAACATTAAGGCCGAAATCTCAAGGGGGCTTCTCAGCGTGTAAACATACAACGCTGACATTTTTTAAAAACGGGTGTTTTCGACAAATTAAATACTAATAATTTAAGCTAGAAAAATCGTGCAGCAATAATTTTTATATCATTATGTTGCGTAGAACGAGATCTTTGTAATGATATAAAAATTATAGTTTTTCTTTGTTGGTGACTTAGCATTTTAGGCACTCATCTGAGGCCCCTCTATTCTGCCTCTCCGTAGACCGCAAGCGGCCAAGAGACGGAGAGACGAAGGTCAAGGACAGAAAACAAGACCCCCAAGCCAAGCTGGCATACGGACTGTTATTTCGGACACACCCAGGGTAACATAAGTCGATTACCGAATATGATACCCATTTGATTGGCTACTTAGCTACCGTAATCCTCATCAGTGCATTTCAGTTCGACTGCACATAAACACACGCTTAACAACGCTATGCGGTACCCTCCCCCCCCCTGAGATCTCGGGGGGTCCACTATACACAATTTTGACATGAGGTAGGGAATTAGCCAATCAGATGCGTTTTAGTTCAAACGCATATAAACACATGCTGAACAATGGTAAGTGGGACCCCCCCCCGAAATTTCGGCCTTAATGTGCCGAGCATCTCGCAGGCCATTTCCATTAGGAAGGGCCAAGCTTCCCACTGTTGGTATTATAGACTCTTACTAGCACCAAGAGTTTATAATAGAAAGAGTAAGACACTCAGCGGTTCACAATGTGCTAACTGTTAAGCTTGCAGTATGCTTGAAAAATTAAGATCGAAATCTCGGCGGGGGCTTCTCAGCGTATAAACACGCTGCGCTGCCATTTTAAAACGGGCGTTTTGGCCAAATTATAACTACTATAAGTTGAGCTAGGTAAGCCATGCAGAAATAATAATTTTATATCATTCTGCTGCGTAGAACGAAATCTTTTTAACGATATAAAAGTTGTGCAATTCGGTTAAGGCAATCTCTAACAAATTCGGCGACTTTGAATTAGTGTTGTTGACCGGCCGGGTGGAAAACGGCCAGCCGGCGGCAGGCCGGCCGTTGACCGGCCGGCCAAGAGGTGCACTCGGCCGGACGGCCCGACGTTGGACGGTCGGTAAACGGCCGGGCGAGCTTATATTTCAGCGGTTTATCAAAATGTTCTCAGAAAATCTATTTTAAGTTGTGCTGATACATTTTCATATCTTGATTTTATATTCCGGCACTCATGGGTCAACCTTCCGGCCATTTTTAGTCTTTGATTCGTCAGCCGGTCGTTTTTGGCCGTTGGGCCGTCGAACGGCCGGCCGGCCGTCTTCAGAAGCCGTCTTTTCGGCCGGTCAACAACACTACTTTGAATGATGAAATTACTGGAATTTTCGTGAAAAGAATTTTACTGCCGGATTTGTAAGAGATTACCTAAACCGAGCTATCTAATTCTTATATCGTTAAAAAGATCTCGCCTACGAAACATAATAATATAGAAATTGTTGTACGATTTTCCTAGCTCAAATTATCAGTATTTAATTGGCCCTTGGTGAATACGGCCATAAGACCCTACCCTACATTGCCTAACACAAGATCAAATCGTATGTCATCAAATTTCTAACATTTTATTGTATTCTGTAGATCACAGCTGATATATTAACACAACACAAAACAACTAATCAAATAGCCAATCAAGTACAGAAACAATACTCCATATCTCTTGCTTGAACAATCATAATTAATACACAATTAACAATATGAATTCATTAGCATGACAGGAATGTCTTTAAATAAAAGCAAGAGTACATAATTTATAAGAGTATGACAAGCGTCCCACTCTATGCAGTGAAGGCCGAAAAACATGCTATGCGCTAATGGCTGACCCCCATCCTGACAAATTAACCCCTTCTCACACCGCCTCTATATGGGCACGCGGTCCAAACTGGGGTCGCTCACTGATTTGTTATAATTACACGTGGATATTACAGGAGGCCCAATTTGGGGAGGGGGTCTAAGCTTATATGCTTAACATGATAAGGATGTATAAAATATACGAAGCGAATAAGCGGCCCCCATTTGGGACCAAATACCAATATAGGGGCGGCGTGAGAGAGGGTGGGTGTCAGACGATAGCGCGCATAGCATAGTTTTGGCTTTCACTGCATAGAGTGTGACGCTTGTCATACTCTTATTTATAATTATATGTACTCTCTCTTGATATAAGTATGTTAAGTAATAAAAAAGCCTACTGAAACAGCAACCCCACACTGTCATTAATTAAATTGACTCTTTTGCCAACTTCCAATCACGTAAAACATTAATTTTGGCTAAGCTTAGTCCGATGTCTTTAGATTTCTGCTTCAAGTACAACAGAAGTCACAGACAATGGAACTGCCAGTTTAAAAAAGAATCGTTAAGAAAAGTTTACCAATGAATAGTCAAAGTAACAAACTGTATATAACTAGTAGTAGGTAAGGTTCCTTGGAAAATATTATGTAACACTTAATGTTTGCGGGTCTTGCAAACATACAAACTACATAATAATTCTCGTAAAAAATCTGACTCTCCACTAATCAGAAAAACAAAAAAACATTTTCAATATACCACCCACCAGAATACACTCTGCATGTTTCCAAATAAAGACTATATACGCGACCAAATCAGAACAATTTCAAAAATTTGGAAGCCAGAAATATATAAATACTTCCTTAATTTAGATATTTTTAATTGTCACAAACTAACAAAATTAACCTAATTGTGTACACATATCACATGACCATTAAAACAAGTACACAACCATAATATACATAAACACCAACACTATCAAACTCTATAGATAATTACCTGTCTCTAAATTCTACTACATATTGTATAATTAATGTTTAAGCTCATGGACAAAAAACTTCTGCAGACACCAGTAGATCAAATTAAGCTAACAGCAACAATCTTGTTATCTTCCACGGGGCTAAACAGGTGCTGTAATTGCAATGGGGGGGCACTGAATAATTAATCTCGGGCGGGTCTCGCGATTTGCCAGAAAATGGGGTCGGGGGCAGGGGGGGGGGCGTGCGGAGCAATTAGTCTTCATCGTCCGGAGACAACAAAATAACGCCAGTATTGTAGGAGGGTCGAACACCCGCCATTTCAAGGATTTGTTTATCAGGATTTTCGTCCCAATTTCCTGGCAAGGCAACCTGAAAATAACCAATAATTTAATTAATCCAGTGAAATAAAATTAATTTCGACAATGAATCAAAGCGCCAGTGATTACAGTTAGAGTTAAATTCATGAAGAATGGATGCCAAATGAAATAACGGAGAAAACAACCGAATTTTCATTTTCCAAAAGAAAAACCAAAAATTTAAATTTCCTAAATTCATTTTAATAAACTGAAAACCCTGGGTATTACTTTCTGATTTTTCTCCGCCTGCTTTCGTTCCCAGTGCTTCTGATCCCGCTGAGCCAACAGATCCTGATGACCCCCACAGCCCCAAACCTAAATGATTAAATAAATTTAAACCTAATAAATTAAAATAGATAAAAACCAACAATAAAATTTAAAATAAAATTTTAAAAATAAAAATAACATAATACAGATACATAGTATCAATCACTATTGGCACTGCATTAAAATATGCTATCATAATAAGGTATATATATATATACGTATATATATACCTCCATGGCAGCGACATTGGATAGATCTGGTTCAATTTTGAGCGAAGGAAGGGTGGGACGTGATCCGATATGAATCCCGTTGGCCATGGCACGACAGTTCAACTGGAAATACACCAGGCTGGGACCTTCTAAACAACAAACAAACAACAACAATGCAACACAAACAAACACAACAGAAGCACTGACTGAGGAAGGCATTTGAACATTAGACTACTATATTGTAATGTAATCAAAAAGTTTGTATAGGCTTCAAACCAGAAGCACAATGCCTGTTTGCATCGAATTTGTGTCTGTTTCGAGCCTTAGAATGCAAGGATAGCGGGCGAATTTCTTTGAAGTGAGCAAACACATTTGAGGGGAGTCAGCCGTTTGCATGCATGGACAACGTACACCTTGAGCTGATAACAGAGAGCACGGCGATTGTCAAACTCCTACCTATTATTTACTCTTGGTACAACCTACTGATTTCCCCGCCCCCTTCCCAAACCTCTCGCCAAAGTTCAGTCCACGTAATATCTGTTAAGGTGTATATATATATATATATATATATACCTTCCACAAGCCTGAATCGCGGAGACAATTGCAGCACAATGCAGCCACTCCCACCCCAACGATCCGGGCGCTCTCTGGAATAAAAAATCAGGAAAGAGCAAGAAAACATATGGCAGCAAGAAATAGATACAGTAATTATAAAAATTGTTAAAGACAACATAGTCCACAAGTACAGATTACTGCAGTCACAGCAGAGGAAAACCAGTGCCGTTGTGTCTCGGAAAGCAAACCTAAAAGCAATATTGTTTAGTTCTATTATGTACCTGCCTATTTAATATTACATATCAGAAACCCAGCAATCTAACCAACCTTAATCCCGCGAACCAGTTTTGGAACCGGTGTGGTCCCTTCGTCAGGCAACTCCTGGCTATGATCACTCGCTGCAAACGTTCCTGGCGGGGGGTCCATAGGATTTATGAGGAATGCGGAATGTCAGCTTCGGCACAGTGTCCAAAATGCTGGTACAGGCTCGCTAACAATCGAGTTTCTAGACAGTCGTGAGCCACGGGCCATGCCTTCCGCAGGGGGGGGAAGGATCGGTTCCGAAAGCGGTCGCGTGATTAAAGTTGGTTAGATTTCTGGGAGTCCACGTTTGGATATTTGCATATTCTCATTGATATCCTATGAGTATCCCGCGTGGATCCGTGGACCGGTGTCTGTTTTGACTCTTCTCACTGTTCTGATACCTACGTATACGTATATTTAATATACGCACATGAGTATCTGCAAATTAGCACAAGATATACTTAAAAATAAATTCTCCACTGATTTTAATTTCTAGCCTTAACCACTACCTCCATTCTTGATCCACAGCAACTACATAAGCTCCATCGTCGTCCAACAGGACAACAATCATCACTGTTGGCTTTGGATAGTGACACACTTTCTGAACAAACCTAAATCAGGAGAAAAAAACGAGAAAACATTATTAAAAATAAATACGTCTATACGTATATACATATATATCTATGTATATATATATATATATGTATATATATATACATTTATATACGTATATATATATATTGGAGTAGAAACAATCTCCCAATTTCACCAAAAACAAAGTATACCTAACATTATACAACTGTAGTAAAATGGAATGCTTGTAAGCAATTCCAATAAAGCTACATATCCTAAATACACGGGTATTTGTCTATAAAATTAGAAAATCTAACGTTAAGCAAGATTTCAGCAGTTTATTCGTTCACAAAAGCTAAAAGACTAAATATTAATGACAGACAGGTAATGACTGCTGCAATCGAAGTAACGCAAGATCGATTCCAATAAAATGTACAAGGGATAACTGTAAATTAATCACAGAGGTTATCGCTTGTATCAAGAGTGCATAATTGCACTATTATTAAGAAGAAGAGTGCCACATCTAGCTTCTCTTCACTCCATTGCGTAACGGTGCTCCGACCACAATACGCGAATGTTCCCCCGTTTGGGGGGGGTCGACCAAATCGACATTGCATACCCCCCCTCCGTTTAGTGGGGGGGGGGGGGTAGCCGGAAAGAGGTCCCCGTTTGGTGGGGGGGTAGCCAACAGCCAATCAGATTGCAGAAACCCCACCTCCGATTGGTGGGGGGAGGGTAGAGCAGAGGATTACGGTAGTTTTTGTTCTATTCGAAAATGGGTCCCCGTTTTGGGGGGGGAGGTAGCAAAAAGAGGTCCCCGTTTGGGGGGGGACCCAAAAAGTGGTCCCCGGTTGGGCGGGGGGGTCGCCAACAGCCAATTAGAATGAGCAAAACGTTGCCTGCTTGAGCGACCCCCCCCCCAAACGGGGACCCCTTTCAGCGACCCCCCCCCAAACGTGGACCACTTTTGGCTACCCCCCCCACCAAACGGGGACCACTTTCGACTACCCCCCCCCCACCAAACGGAGGGGGTATACCTGTCGACCCCCCCCAAACGGGGGAACATTCGCGTATTGTGGTCGGAGCACCGTTACGCAATGCCAAGAAGAGGAGCCCTCTAGTGGCTTACTCTTCTTCTAATATATAGGAGAAAATCATGGACTCTTGCTTGTATCTTCCATAAGCTTACAAGAGTTATGCGTAACTACTACGAAACAAGCAATTCATTAAGAAGACAGTGTTTGTGTTCTACCAAGAGTATAATAACATAATGATAAGAGTATGCCACTAAGCATGCTCTCCGTTGTCAGAGCAAAAGCTATGCTCTGTTCGCTAACGGTTGACCCCCCCCCGCAAATCAGTACCGGGTCGAAACGGGGGTAGGCTCACTCGCTCTACGCTTGTGTGTTAAAGCTCGAAACACAAGCTGTGCGTGCGCAAACTTTGTGCCTGCTTTGAGCTTTAGAAGACAAGCATAGCGCGCGAATTTCTTTGAAGTGATGGGTCTAATTTGAGGGGGGGCAGCCGTTAGCGAGCAGAGGCTAGTGAGGCTAGTTTTTGCTCTGATAACTAAGAGCAAGACTAGTGGCATGCTTTTATGATTATGCACTCTTGGTCTACAATTTCTATATAAGACAAACCTAGTAATACTATGACCATCTCTTTCTGTACTGTACAACAAGTCCCACTGTATGCTCATAAAGTTGTGATCTGTTCGAAGCTGAAATACAAAGAAAATATTAACTAACAGTCAAATAAATTTATCAGTACAACAATAAATTATATAACCTTTTTAGTATGCACATAATACACGTGTCTCTGACAAATTTACACAAAAGAAAAAACACACCTACCACACCATTCATTTCGCAAAAATAATGAAGACAAGCGTCTGTCCTAAGGCTAAGACATTAAGGCTTCGTTTGACTTCGAAACCGCAAAGTGGACCCCCCGGTGTGGGCGTCAAAATAGGCAGATCCAGCCCACCTTTAATTAATTCGTTTTTGCGGTCAATTTGTAGCAGTTTAGTAGCCCAATAAGTTTATTAATTAACCAATTAATTAATTAATTATCCAAGCTCGTACAGGGAAACAGAATAGAGGCACAGAGCAAGTCACTATCCACATTTGAAAGGCCGTCAGCAGGTGAGATTGAGGAAGGGAATACTGAAACAAAAAGAATTTGAAAAAAACACAATTTTTAAAAACTATATACATCTGCCAAATAAAATTAATTGGAAAAGAACAGCAAATGGAACAAACAATGATACAAAAATTACTCGGAAAAGTGCCAGTAATATTCAGAACTTAGTAATGAAAAGATTGGATTAACCTATGTATTATGCAGTTTGAGAGATTTCTCCAGTGCTCTCTAAGGAAAAAACGTTTGTTTCTCAAGTTTTAGGTAGGGGTTTGAAAATTTTGGGGGGCCCCCCAAACACGCCTATGTCCAAGTGCATTTGACAAAATTTGCCGGGCCACACTGAACTACTGGAAAGACTTAAGACCAAAACGGAGTACGTATAGTCAGGGCGGGGAAAAATATATACGGAACTAAGGCTGTAACTTTTTTACTTAAGGCTAAGAGAGCTTGCGTTTGTACTATGGTGTATTGTATATATATACAAGAATAAAAATGCTCCGGTGGAGCATGAAAAATGCAATATGGGTGACATTCGGCTGTAAATGGACAGAGGACTAGGTTTTAAAACGTTAATATGGGAGGGGCAGGTTGTAAATGCCAGGAGGACTAGGTTAAAAGCGCACTAATATGGACCAGCTTCGCTGAACAACCCATATTCGCGAAAATTGCCTAGTTTCTATCGGCTGCTGCTTGCTGTTGCTATCGGCAGTTCTTCGGAAAATTGTACGTACGATTTGTCAGCATGGCCTGCAAGTGTAATGTAGTGGTTCTCCTTATTATACAACTTAATATATAATACACGTAGACGTACATGATGTCAACTGCTTTTCGCATCAACTTAATACATACAAGATTCTGCGCTGACAGTGCAGAAGAAATACCTAGAACACCTTTCTACCAGAACTGCATTGTTTATTTGAAATCAGCTTTAATATTTCAAAATCGTCCCGCTCGCTTTGAAAGCTGGAGAATGTAGATCTTAGTAGTACGCATGTCGTGTGGAGTGGAGCATGAGTGACCGCGAATATGGGTTGTTCAGCGAAGCTGGTCCATATTAGTGCGCTTTTAACCTAGTCCTCCTGGTATTTACAACCTGCCCCTCCCATATTAACGTTTTAAAACCTAGTCCTCTGCCCATTTACAGCCGAATGTCACCCATATTGCATTTTTCATGCTCCACCGGAGCATTTTTATTCTTGTCCTATTTCATTTTTAAGGTTCTCAGTAAATAGCAAAAACGTTAAAGCTGTGTGAAAGAAACTTTAAATATTCCGCCAATCATTAATAGTCAACCGAAAGTACAGAACAAAGAAGCTTGAAAAGTTCCAATTTCTTCCCTTTTCTCTATTTTGACAGAAATCCAACATCCAGTATCCATGGCTGCAATAGTTTTAGTTACTGTATATAGCATATAGCACTCTACTGCAGCGCAACCAAATGCAAACTTTACTGTCAGTGAAGGAAACTCATACGGCACGATTTGCAATGCTCTGCCGCACTTGTGTGCAAAATTTACGACGATTGCATCTCATCTGTAGCTAGTTATAGGCCGTGCTGTACTTCAGCAGCACTCTACTGCAGCGCAACCAGATGCAAACTCTACTGCCAGTGAGGGAAATTCATACGGCGATTTGCAATGCTCTGCCGCACTTGTGCGCAAAATTTACGACGATTGCATCTCATCTGTAGCTAGTTATAGGCCGTGCTGTACTTCAGCAGCACTCTACTGCAGCGCAACCAGATGCAAACTCTACTGCCAGTGAGGGAAATTCATACGGCACGATTTGCAATGCTATTCTGCACTTGTGTGCAAAACTTCAGACGATCGCAAGTTTTCTGCAGTTAGTTATAGGCCGTGCTGTACTTCAGCAGCACTCTACTGCAGCGCAACCAGATGCAAACTTTACTGCCAGTGAGGGAAATTCATACGGCACGATTTGCAATGCTATTCTGCACTTGTGTGCAAAATTTCAGACGATTGCAAGTTTTCTGTTGTTAGTTATAGGCCGTGCTGTGCTTTTGCAGCACTGCACTGGCATTTTTTTAGGGTTTTGAAAGTGGGGGGGGGGCTTCGCCCCCCCCCCCCGAGGGAGGGGGAAGGGGGGGGGGGGGTTCCGGAAATTGTGGGGGGGGGGGGGCCAAAAGTAAAATATACCGAAATTTTTAGCGAAAAATTAGCATTTTTAAGGTAAAAACGCAAAAAATCGCTGTTTTTAAGCTTAAAATGAGCTTATAAGTCCATAAATTAGCTAAAAATTGAGAAAATTTTTGAAAATTTGACCTCAAAAACCTAATTTTTGACACTTTTGGGCGACCCCCAAAAAAGTGGGTGGGGGCTTGCCGAAAAGTGGGGGGGGGCGAAAGTGGGGGGGGGCGCCGAAAAGTGGAGGGGGAACCGAAAAGTGGGGGGGGGCCCCCCCCACACCCCCCCCCCACTAAAAAAATGCCAGCTGCACTGCAGCGCAACCACATAGTAACATCGTAATAAGTATACGAAACGTATCTATAATAGTTTGTCATGTCCTAAACTATCTGTATGCCGAATTTCAAATACCAGTGACGAATGAATAACTTGCTATCGACTGTGCTGTGTTTGGGGCAGCACATACAGCACGGTGGAAGCTAGAGAGTGCACCAACTAACATAGCTACAGTTCCCCCTTACTCCAGACACAATTTTCACAAAGTTTCATATGTTTAGCCGTTTACAGTAAGTCTACAGGCAGCGTGCTATGGTTGCTGCATAATAGTACAGCACGATAGCAGCACCGCACAGCGCTGCGCCTATGCTCATCGTGTTCAGCGACCCCAATAACCCTTATATGCGTCTCACTAAATGGCTCAAAACAGCATATTTAGGCCTATTTTTGACTATTTCCTGTAGAGTTGGGACTTAGAAATTTTTCGAAAATGGCCATTTGGACCGACTAACTTTGGACCGGCCGCCAGAACGGCCCAGGACCTAAATCAAAAATCGGCCAACGTTATGACACGCTACCCATCCCAAAGTTTCTTATGCAGCAAGCCGCGTCTCTCTATCTTGTTCCCTGAGCCCTGTGGCCGTGACACAAAATTGGCCTTTTTTGACCAAAAACGCCGTTTGGCCACTTTTGGCCGGCCGCACAGGTGGCATGCCGGGCCGGGCAGCGAAAAAATATAGCGCGGGGCACATGGGACCATATCGGCATTCAGAAAATATAAACCTTTCCGGCTGAAAACGTCCACATCTTTCAAACACCTCTGCACAAAATTGCATTTTTCCAAGCGTGACTTACACAGAAAAAAAAACAAACGGACCTAACTTGTCCGGAAGCGAAAATTTTCAAAGTTGAAAATTTTGACCAAAACTTTTTTGCAACGTGTTGTACTCGTCGTGTAGATTCCAACGATACCAAACTTGCCGAGTTTCGTTCAGTATTGAGCTGGCACGGTGCTCGAACGAGTCTCAAAGGGCCGCGCAGCGCCTTTTACACCCATATTATAGGGGGTCGCTCTCGCGCCCCCCTATAATATCACCACTAGTTCTATCGATTCATGTATAGAAACCCGCCTGATCGTATACCGCCACCAACTTTTCGAGCTATAAGTTAGTTTGTAAGAAAAAAAAACAATTTTTTGAATAATCTGAGAACTTGTGGGAAGGCTTTCTATTCATGAATCGATAGAGGAAGGTGTGGGGAAGCAGCATGCAAAAAACTTTCAGATTGGCTCCTCAACATTTTCGAAAGTTAGGGGATCAAGTCGAAAAAACCTTTTCTCATGTCTGACTATATATATATATGCCGGTGCTTCTTTCCCGTACTCGTCCTGTTCCCCCACTCACTTTAAGGTGCCCAGAAAATGCCAAATTTTTGAGAATATTTTGTCAAAATTTTCAAAATTCTACCCACTTTTGGCCAATACCGCAGGTGTTTATTACAAATCTCTTTATCCTTCGCATTCTGAGATTATGACTGTAAACGTACGTTTCGTCGGTCCACGCAGGTTTTACTTATTCCTAGTATATAATTCCTCAGGATCAAGACTAAGTCAGCGAAGATTAGCAGACAGAATTCATCGTTGCTTGTGAACAGAACGAAACCTGATTGGGTGATGCTGCAAGCCTAAGTTAATAGTTGGATGCTAGTATCGTAGAGTTACCGCGCTAACGCCTTTTACACCCATATTATGTTTACCTTCATTTTAAAGTTCTCATAATTAAATTTTGACTGCGCACATTGTGGCGCCTTATTAACGAAATTAAAAAGATGGTGTGGGAAGGGGATTACCGAATAATTAGTAATATATCACTGGGCCTTATTTCTGTGTTGTCGTGTTGGACCGTCCTGGCTTATTTTTATTGGGTGGATGGATGGACCCATTCACTCAGCGACCTCCCCCTATGGAGGAGCTCCCCATAAACTCCTCAGCTTCCCTCTTACGTAACCACAAAATTACCAAGTTTTGAACACCAAAATAGACGAATTTTGACCAAAAAATTCCGGCTTTTGGCATTTTAGACCATTTTATTCCCCCTACTTTTGGACCCCCCCCCTCTTCACCATTGGAGGGGCGGGGCGGCGCCCCCCCCCCCATTTTTCGCCTAAAACAAAAACCCAGCAGGTGGGACCCCTCCCCCGGACAAGTCCCGGGCTTAACCTCGAAATATTGAAGGCTGGCCTTTAGATTACTGATGCTGCGATGACGAAGGCATATGCTACGTAAAGTGACCCCACCACAAAATGGTCAAATCCCAAACCCCGCCTACAAACACTCCACCCTCAAAATTAGAAAACAAATGCAAACAACGCTGCATCTATAAGTGTGCAGAGGACAAGATCTAAAATGCTTAATATGAGCCAGCATTTGAATCTGCATTTAAGCGTCCCATTATCCCACTCATTTAACACCTTCATAGAATTACGTACCTGTACAGATTTGGACTGTCTCTCAGCCAGGCCGTACTGTATCTCTATCCGGAAGGCGTCAAAGAGTCGGGGACAGTGGGAGGAGACCCAGTCTAGCACTTTGGACCCGTCAACAATCTCCGCGTCACGCATCTATAAACATACGTAGATCACAAATATACACAGCACACATACGTACGTACATACAGTACATGAAGTCAAGGGAATACCTAGTCCTTTGGGTACCACAGCTTCAATATCAGCACCCTGTCAATTTTTTTTGGAGAATAGTGATGTTTTTTGATCGATTTCCCCATCCCGTTGGGCGAGACCGGCAGGGTCGAGCGGAAACAAAGCGCTATGCCAGGTTTATTTTTAGGCCCAAATTTATGGAGAATCGATAGGGAGGACTCAAAGTTGCCCCTTTCATCGATTGGGGAGGCTCACCAAAAATGGGGACCTAGTATTGAAAACCAATTGCGAACTTTTACGTTTTGTTTTTTGTCTACAAAACTGCCAAAAATCGCTAAAAATGACTAAGTTTATGTGTGTTTTAAGTTGAAATAGCTAAAGTTTTTAAAAATCCAGCGAAACACCGAAACCGGAAAAATTTGCAGAAAATTCAGGGTAAAAATAGTAAAAATATTGGCAATTTTTTGGTTATGGGGGGCTCCTCGATGGGGGGGAGGTTGCCGAGTGGAGCCCCATGTAAAAATAAGCCAGCTATACAGTGGGAGGACAACAACAACACTAGCCGGTACTGCTGACTAAAAGGCGTATGTGCGAGAAAATAGAGCATCAACCTATATAATTCTTAACTTGTCCCCAAATTGCTACCCGAGTAAAATGCACCAAGACAGACCCCTAGGAAAAGCTTACAGCGGCGGAGACCATTCGCTGTAGGAGTCGCTCATCACGTGACAGGAGCTTCACTTGAGCAGCCGCGGCACTGAGGCGAAACATACGACGAAGATCTAAACAAAAACCCAAACACACGCGTCTCAAGTAAAAATAGTAGAATTAAAAAACTGGCAAAAATGGTAAAGAAAAAGTGGTTTCCATTTTCACGTCCTTCTGGCAAGCATTTTAGAGACAGTTTCTGATACATATCCTCAAAAACACCATAACACATTAAAGTAGTCAAAAATTATTAGGTAATGTCCTGTCCTGCAGTCAACCAAGACAAAACCCTTTACTCCGAAACAAAAGAGAGCCAATGGGCGCCGTGAGCGCTCTTACCAAGAGAGAACTACTCTATTAGAGCTCTTTTGGAGATTTCCGGATCCATTGTTTATTTTAATCATCTTGACATACGTAAAATAAAACCTTAGTGGCGAGAGAAAGGAAGAACAGATAGAGACGAAGAAACCAACCTTCTTTCTGAAGTTTCCTGCCGCCAACATCAGCGGAGGAGAACATGAGGACAAAGGGATCCAGGGAGCAACCGAACAGGGGGGTCACGCCGCGAGCAAACGTGTTCACGGACACATCATCACACTCCGAGTTTAGGGGGGTGGGGGACTGAGCCTTAACATAGTCTTTTAGGATGAGGGCCAGGTCACCATTAAATACATCCTAAACAACATAGGTACACACATTATTATACATTGCGTATAAGGTTTTGGTTTTTCCAGATTTGAAGAAAGACACACCGGTCGAGCTGCTTACACCCCCTCCCCTATAAAGGAATTAACAAAATCAATTTATTAATTGGGCGGTCATCTACCACGGCATTTAAAACCCCCATTGCTTAAAAATTCATAAAAAAATACACCAGACAGCAATTGATTCCTGCAAAAAACAACTAACTATAAAACTGTACATACCTCTAAATCGTCCAAATGGACAACACCGGAATTGGCAAAATTCTGAAACAAACAACCGACAAATAGAAGGACATTAATTTGAACACTAAGATTTGTTTAATTATTCATTAACTAATTTCGCGCTCTTAACATTCTCTTAACAATCCAGTATTTTTAGGTGAAAAGATAAGAAAGATATGGTGTTGCCTTCTTTGCTTTGCTTTCTCGACCGTTAAGATCTGCTGCGGCAAATCCAAAAAGGTATCTCAAACCATATGACCTGCATATAATGGCACAAAAACAATTTTTGGCCTAATCTAGAGTTGTGAGAAATCGATGTTGAAAAATGTTTGGTCTATATTTTGCCTTTATATATTTCAGAATGTTTTGCTAATTCTTTTGCTAATTTTGTTAGTTTCATAAACTCACGTAAGTGTCCTGATTATAAGCTTTAAACCGACGAATAAAGCTCTTTCCAACTCACAAAATATAGCGTTTTAATAGCGTTTTAAAAATCACCACAAAAGCACTGGACAAAAGGATGCCACCGTCTTCAGCTTATAGGTCGACTGGAATATGAACATATGAGCCATTTCCTTAGTAAATATACACGTGCGCATCAAATAAAAGATTAGAGCCACAAAAATTATGCAATCCTAGACCCTATATATAAAAGAGCTTTATATATATACATCATTTTAAAGTTTATAACCTGTGCATTCCCATGAGCTTACGAAACTAGCAAAAATGTTCTGGCAAACTGACATCTGATAGGCTGAATACAGACCAAATACTTTTGAACATCGATTCTCAAAACTGTAGAATTGGCCAAAATTTTTTCTTGTGCCATCATATGAAGGACATATGGGCCGAGGGACATTTTTTTGGATTTTGTTCAACAAGCCTCAATATATACTACCGATAATCCGTCAAATGTGCGGTTACACGAAATTTGGCAAATTTGTATTCAGTTTTCTCGCAACTGGAGATGTTTCAGCTCAAACCAAGAAAAATGTCCCTCCGCAATAGGGCGAATTTTCATCCAGCCTAAAATCAGGCAAAGCCATTTGTTAGTTTTTGAGACATCGATGTTCAAAACAAAATAATCGCAGTTTTGCCAAAATGGTTTTTCGGCCAAATCTCTAGCTTAAAGCAACGAATCCCAGCTAACAGACATTGATAAAATGGGCAATTAGACCCCGTATCGATTGAGTATAAACAAACGAAAATTGTCCGTACAATTTGGCAGTAATTTTGAAAAGACTGATTTCCTCGAAAATGGCCGTTTTTTGACCCCAAAACTCGTTTTTGGCTTATACTGACTTAACCACTAGCGATAGCTCGAAGGTTGTAAAAGCAAAAATGTTCGTTTTTGTTCCCTCTTTCCATCCATAACAACCAATCTGATCTAATTTCTCACCTTTTCACCTAAAAATGCGGGACCCCAGAATGTTAAAGAGCACCAAAATAGCATATTTGGAAAGCTTCATCTACTTTCATAAAGAATTGAATCTTATAGGTACAAATTTGCACAAAAGGAAACCACCACCTTAAAAAGGTATATATACCTCAACCACAGAGCTGACAACCGGGGACATTTCCAAGGGCTCTGAGGTACAGGTGGTCGTGGAAGGGGTGGGAACCGTGGTCAGGGCGGGGTCAAGCGGGGGGTCACCGGGTTGGGCACTGGAACCAGGTCCCCGAAAATTGTCATGATTTCGAACAACAGAGCCACCAGAAGCAGCAGAGAATTTGTTGCCCATGGCGCTGGTTTTTGTTGGTTTCCAAAAATATCTTCTCCGAGAGAGTTCAGCAGCCCGACCAGGCCAACACATCAGAGCACAGATGTCCTGGATAGAAGGGGCAAAATCCCAACCGCATAAATAGATCTCTTGTTCAGGACAGCCAAATAATAGTCAGACATGTATACGTATAATACTGTACGTAAGCTGAAGTGTCAAATTGTTAACCAAAGATAGTGTAAACAGAAAAACAAAGAAAAACTGCTGCGAATCATTGCATGCGTGCCTGGCAAAGTCAATCACATCCAACACAATAATCCTGTAAACTTTTGCACCCCTAAAAAGTCAAATTTAGAAAGTAGAAACGCAAACACTAACTAGCAGGAGACATGAATAAGAAAACTAAGCATAGCAGACTACACTGAAATGGCTTATTTGTATTGTGGTGGGGATAGGGCACAGGTTAACGCGGGGAGTGGGGGGGTCAAAGTCCCCCCCATGCACACCTGGGCAATGGGGGGTGGACGGGGGGTGGCCACCCCAGGTCTCACAAACGCACCGAAATGATACCTATATGATTTCTTGGAAGAATTAACGCACCAAAATGATACCTATTTGATTTTTTGAAGATTTGGACTCTGACCAAATTTCACTTACTTACACATCTGTTTCTATTAGATTCTCCACACAGTTTTGACTTGTCTACACACCAAATTTGTTAGCATGCAAGTACGCACGTGATTTGACCTATCTACGGACTGGATGTGGTCACAGACACCGAATTTAGTCTACCGGCGCACCGGATTTGTCCTCGGACGCACCGAATTTGGCTTACCGACACACCGGATTCGTCCTCTGACGCACCGAATTTGGCTTACCGACGCACCGGATTCGTCCTCTGACGCACCGAATTTGGCTTACCGACGCACCGGATTCGTCCTCTGACGCACCGAATTTGGCTTACCGACGCACTGGATTCGTCCTCTGACGCACCGAATTTGGCTTACCGACGCACCGGATTCGGCCTGTGACGCACCGAACTTTGCCTACCGACGCAAGAGATTCGTCCTCTGACGCACCGAATTTGGCTTACATAAACGCATCGGATTCGTCCTCTGACGCACCGAATTTGGCTTACCGACGCACCGGATTCGGCCTCTGTCTGACTCATTGAATTCCGCTTACCGATGCACCGGGTTCGTCCTCTGACGCACCGAATTTTCCTTACCGTCGCACCGGATTCGGCCTCTGACCCACCGAAATTGGTCTTCAGACGCATCGGATTTTATCTAACTGCGTACCGTATTTGAACATTAGGGCTTTTGTGGCAAACAACAAAAAATCTTTGTTAAAGTGCTCTGAAAAAATAGGTTTCATGCCTTTCATATTTCAAAAAGCTTTGTCTTTTTGCTGGGGGGCTATCGCCCCCAGACCCCCGCTTTGTTCCGATGGTTTTATGTTTTTACGTGAGGTGGTCCGTATCGTAGCAATTGCTTTTAGTGTGACGCAACTTAAAGTTGCCCTGGCGCAAGCCTGACACAGTTAGATTTATGTTTCAACGAGAAGAAACATTTTGCAATAGTCACTGGAAAAATTGTTTCAAACGTATTTTTTTAAAATTTTCTACTGGAGGCTACGCCTCCAGACTCCGCTCTCTGTATTCTTACTCATTACTGACTGATACGATGGCGGACCAGCTAATATTTTATAAGAGTACAGGCAGACGTAGCAGAAGCCTGCTAATCTTGTAGATTTGGTCATTGAAAAAATTGAAAATATAATGAGCGAATAGGCGCATATATATATATATATATATATATATATATATATATATATAAAATGTTAGAAAAACTGGCCATACTTTACCTCATTAATTGATCGCGGAAATGCTCTAAATTAAATTCTGGGAGGAGTCTCAACTGCAAAAATTCTTCAACTTCTGGGGGGCACCGCCCCCAGGGGAAAAGGGGGGGGGAGGCGGCCGGGGGGCGGGCAGGGGGGGAGGAGCGGCGGGGCAGTCAGGAAATCGGGAAATATGGGCAATATAGATGGTAGGGGTTGAATGCAACAGCCGGGTTATATATATTTTGTGGATGGATCCAGTATATACATAAAATGGCGCGCGTATATATATATATATTATATATACATATATAATATTTTTATTTTTGACCCGTGTTATATATCTTATACACAAACTTTTCTTATATAATTTTTCTTCGTAACAGTTTTTCTTTTCTTTTTTTACATTTTTTAAAAAGGTTAATAGGTGAAATTCTCCTTTAGCAAATTTAATTTCTACTCTAAACTTACCTTTTGTTCTTATGAGTTGTCTCAGTAGGTATCTGTGCTTCCATTGGGGCCGCCAGCTAGTTGTATACGTATATATACCATTTAATTTTATATGATGAATGTTATTATGTTGAGTTTATAACTAGGGACATTAGAATGGAAGCACGGATGCTAGAGGTGGGCCCCTCAACGCCATGCAGAAGGATATAAACATTTTTTTATATCAATGAAGGCGTGTGAGGGGGGCGGTTTCACCCTGCCATTCATTCATTCATTCATTCATAGACTACAGCGTACTGTCTGTAAGTAGACAATCGACTGTCCACAGTGTTATTTTTCTTTTTGAATAAAAGCTTGTGGTCTCAAATTACGCACCAAAGCATACAGTACCGATTTCGAGGAAAACGCACTGGAATTCCACCCCCCGTCCGAGAAAAAGTCTGCCCAGGTATGCCCCCATGGCCCCCGGCCCGGATAAGGTACAAGCCCTACCGCCGTCGGGGACAAGGGGGGGCGGAGGTAATAAAAGAATGGCCAAGGGGTAAGCAAAAATGGCCGGAAAAAGTTAGTTTTAACACAAAATATAAAAGTTTTCCAGCTTCACCGGAATAGTTAGTTAAAATTTCAAATTTCTTGTGAAAATCGGTCAAAATTTTTGAAATGTTTTTTTAAAAATTGAACATTTTGTTTCAAATTACAACTACAACTACACAACTACTACAACTACAACTACACAATCGCAAATTATAATAACATTAGCGTTAATTTTGCAAAAAAATTGCCCTATTTTAATCTTGAGGTGCAGGCCTACTTGAAAATTTCGGTTCAAGGTACAAGCCCTCTCAACATCTACTGGAGACAAGCCACCCCCAGGATCCGATCCTATGATAATGGATGGGGTAGGGTTATTTTATGGGGGGGCGCAACCGACCTGACACCACAACCAAGATCGCCCCTTCCCAGGATTTTTGCTTCCTCCCCCGTAACTGTCAGGGTGCCAAACCTTTTGCCAAAATATGCCAGTTTTCAAAGATTTTCAGGGTCCGTTGGAGATATTTTCGTAAAGATGTCTATTCTTAGCTTAACTACGAGTATTTTTTGTTGGGTTTCTTCAAGCAAAATATACCAAAAATACTAATTGTCGGCCCTTTTCTGTAACCCGTTGGAGATATTTTCGTAAAGATGTCTATTCTTAGCTTAACTACGAGTATTTTTTGTTGGGTTTCTTAAAGCAAAATATGCCAAAAATACTAATTGTCGGCCCTTTTCTGTAACCCGTTGGAGATATTTTCGTAAAGATGTCTATTCTTAGCTTAACTACGAGTATTTTTTGTTGGGTTTCTTAAAGCAAAATATGCCAAAAATACTAATTGTCGGCCCTTTTCTGTAACCCTAGGATTCGAGATATCCTATCACTTGGGCCCCCAGGAATCCCCATAACCAAAGAAATGCAAAATTTTACCATTTTAACCCAACTTTTAATGCTTCCTTTCAAGTGATAATCTTTAAATCCAATTTACTAGATATTTACAGAAGTTTCACTATTTCACTTTAGAAAGCAGCTAAAATTAGCGTCAAAAGTTAAACAATTTCCAAAAATTATGTCGTGTGACCCTCCATCCACGCGGCTTCCCAAAAAACCCCTCCCACATCAAAAAATCCAAAAAACATATAGCTCAGTGGAAAAATTCTAATGGAAAATTATCAAGACTGGGGATTTCACGACATTAAAATGCCTAATAAAACTGAATAAATTATAATGATTAAGGTAAAAAAGCCCGTCCCACAGGGAGGACAAAATTTAAATTGATGTACCGAGCTATACAAACATGTGACAGATCTCGTTTTTGTATGAAAATAAATTGTTGATTATTTGTTTAAATTTGAGCTGAGAACGAGTGATATTGATCAAGGTAAGCGACTTCTACGTCGAATCAAAGTGTCGCAGTCAGCCCAAAAACGACCATTTTTGTTTGAACTTATGTAGAAATTTCAAAACTTATCATTTCTTTCTCAAACCTGCAGCAGTTATGTTTTGGACATCGTAGAGTACAAAAATGGCGTTATTTTTGCAAGCAAAGCAGCCTATAGGGGGTACAAACAGTTTAAAAATTGTTCTCACCCGGGGACAAAATTCAGAAGTGGTTGTCCTCCACGAAGGACAAAGTCACAGCATTGCTTCCTATTCTACTACTCGTACAGTAATAATGCAAATTAGCTTTTAGCTGTCATGCTCTGGTCCTTTCTAAAGTTTTTAACACGAGAATTTATTGCAACAAAGGGGGGGTTAGCAAAATTTTTCTCCTGGGAGGCACGTTGACACGTTTCAACACGCTTACGATAGCAAATTATTCGCGTTTTTTAAAAATATTTTAAGTTATGATAACTTCAGTAAATCAAGCAGAAGAGTTGCCAGCTGTCTAGGTTTGCGTAATAATGTGCCTACAAGTCGGATAAAACATTTTCGAAAAGTAATCAGTTGAAAATTCGTTGTTGGATGATGGTTTGGTTCTGAAAAATTACAGTTGCTGTGGAGTATCAGAATTAAAGCAACAACGTACTAGCAGATAAAGCCCATTAATTTGCCCCCAGAATATTAACCCAACTCATCTGGTAGCCCTCTGCAAAAACTTCTGAATGTTCTTTATTTAACAAGTATTGTGACCATCTGCGACTGACCATTTCGCAACCTAAAAGACATTTGCTCAGACTGCCACCAGCACCAACATCGACGTAAATCTTGCTACGAAGCTTCCTGATAAGTTCAATTAATTCGGAAGCTAGTTGTAGACGTAACGCTGCTGTGACTTTACTAACTCCACATGCGGAATAGTGAACGCGGGTGAGCATTTTACCATGCTGTTTCCTATACAGATCTGTGTGAACACTAGTAAAATTTAATTAGATTTTATAATATTTACTTCATACTGCACTGTGATGGTGTGTGCAGAAAATTTCGATCCAAACTGATTTTAACCAGCTATGCCAAATCAGCAAGTGCCAGCTGCCATCCGTCAGAGTGCTTGAAGGCATATTTTGTACTTTGGGAAGGTCAAATTTCGACAAAGTAAAATACACATGTCCTACCCAGAGTACAATATAAACTAATTAAAATTTAATTAATTAGTGGTCCAATCCAAAAACCGACTGCATCTTTGGTAGTTTCTCATCAATTGTGATGTAGGACATATAGTAGTTTAAGCCTGTACATGCCAGTTCAGCGGGCACTCATAAAGGGTTAAGGTAAAAAAGCATTTTGGTTCAACGTTCCCGCAGAACATAATATTATGCTTCATATTTGACTTGACCTCAAAATGATTCCAGAACCCTGATGATAGCACTAAAAAAGTGACACCCAAAGTAGAGGGGCTGTCAGTATAGCACTATCACTCCGAACAATATTAAGTTCAACTGTCTATATACGTTTATATATAACAAACAGAAGCCATATATATGTATACGTAAAGATACATTCTCCAAGAACCAAAAACCAAAGGGTAAAGGGAGGGGTGGGGTAGGGCTGTTGCTCATAGGTTTTATCAAAGAAGTCACTTCCCAAACCTCAGGGGGGCTATTTGCTAAAAGACTTGAAAGGTTCATAGAGACCCACACATAGGGGTCTAAGACCACCACACAAATCCTCGTTCTAAACTGGGGCAGCCAGAAAACCCCAAGCAAGAAGGACAGAGAAAAGAAAGGTCTATTCAAGAGTTAAACTTAGATTAGAAGCTCCAAACTGACTGGCTGGCTGTTAACCATACGTCGGTCAAAAATTAACAATAAAAATACCCGAGGGGCAGGGCAGCTGCCACATTAGGACAACAGATTTAGCTCAAATGCAGACTGCTTTTTTCAATGAAAATCTATTAAAAGCCTAAACGTTAAACTGAAGCTAGCACGTACCTACTAAAAATACATTCAAATCAAATCTAGAAAAGAGGTTACAAGTTATAGGAGTGTCACAACTAAACGCATCATATTACACTGACGATTTATAAAATTTTACGTAAAAAATTCAGATTTTGCAAGAAAACTACTAGACCAAACGAACCTCTAAAGTGAATTTACCTTAACCTTACCAAATCCTGAACGATTACAGGTTAGTGGAAGAAATAGGTAAAATATAATAATTTTCAAACAAATCTAAACGAATGTTTTAATCCTTTCTGAAAATACTGGGAAAGAAAGGAGACAAGTTCAGCAATCTTTTAAGAAAGGAATTATTTTTAGCATAGTATATGCCAGCAAACTGAGTTGGTGACCGGTCACAGTTTTCTTTAGTCGGCCGGTCGTTCCGTGTGGATGAACAACACTAGTGAAAATTAAACAAGTGGTGTAGAAAAAAAAGATTTTGTAAAGCAGAAACTGCGATTATTCCCACTTTCGCAATTAATACTAGCGGCAGCGTCATCGTGCTAGAACTTGAGTACTACTTGAAACTTATTGCCAATTTTGAATGCCGTCTGCACTGGAATGTAATGCTGCTAATACCTAATGCTAAACTAAAAAAACAAGAGTATTTACTAATGACCGAGCCTAGAACAAAGCACAAACAGAAACCCACTTAAAAATGATCTGAATAAAGATAGCCCTTAAAAACACCAGAAAAACAGATTTATTGAAAAAATGTATATACACAACATATACTGTGCTTCCGTATAAGGGCACTCTTGATATAACATAATACACAGTTGATAGCAACAGCAAAACAGAATGTAGTAAATGGATAAGCATAAATATAACAGCTAACGTAGAGTATATAGCTGACATGTTTTCAACACTACCGATATAACAATAACAGCAACATATGGCAAACATAGAAACATATTGAACTAATTATGACTGAAGCCGCCAGTATAAAACAACCCACTATATTAACCACAATAGAAGAACGTCAGCTGTGTTTTTAAGATTTACCTAAATCGAGGAAAGGGGATCTACCCAGTCCAAGCATTTATGGCCAACAGAAAATGCTAGCGAACAGAATCGTCCAAGTCAGTTTTTTTTAATTTGGTGGTTTGACTACATGACTGCTTGACGAGGTGCGAAGGTACATTTTCATCGACAAAAATTCCTCACGAACAATTCACATAGTATTTATAACATTAATAAGGAAAGACATCGCCGGAAAAGGCACAAAAATTAGACAAAGAACGGAAAAAGCAGGATAAAAAACAACAAACACAGTTTCCGGTACAAACACAGTTTCAGTCAAATTTTACAGGGCATTTTAAGGATTTTTGGGGGAGGGAACGTTATTTTCAAAACCCCTAAAATTAGTTTTTTGGCATTATTATCCACAGAGAAACGCAAGAAGTCTCTTAAAAAATAACTGGATTTAGGCTAAAAAGAAAAATGTCTGACTGAACCGGAAATTTTTGAAAATAGGTCTACTTTGGCAAAAACTCCCGGGGGAGCAAAAATCGGGAGGGGGGGAGCAAAAATCTCTTAGAAGCGATTTCGGAGGGGAGGGTCAGCTTCGTGGGGCCCGCCAACCCCCCTTTAAAATACCCTGATTTTATACAAACATCTTTCAGCGTAAATTAAAAACTTACAAATTTAATAAAACTGCTAAAATTAATCAGACTACGTACGAACCTTCGTCCCAAACCAACAATTTTCAGGTATGCTTAACAACAAAAAATGAAGGGAAAACATAAATATCTTCAACGGACAAAAATTTTTCAAAACAAACAGTATGTACAATTATAAAGTATGTAACGTTATGAGGCATACCTACATGCATAATAAACCTACTCTCTTGATTTAGAGTTCCAATTTTCCTTCAAGGGATTTTGGTAGCCTTTCAAAGAAGGTTTACTGAACATTTAGAAAGAGACTGAAAAGTACAGAATACAGATTTGAAGCGGAAACCAAAACTGCAAACGGTCAATTCTACCTTGAACTTGTAAATTAAGACAATAGAAAAATGCACAGACACAGCACAAGTAAGCAGCTAAGCCTATATAACAGCAAAAATAATACAAAGCTTTTTATACACAAATCATTGCACATACCAAAGGCAGAGCTTATATAACAGTAAAGTGTAACGATGTAGCATAGTTGTACTACGTCCATATTTGTATAGTCGTATACACAGCATTATAAGCACTAACTAATATACATAGACGTAAGCACTGCATAGAAGCACATAAATGTACAGCGCCAAACTACATTGATAGTGTAAGAAATCTTAAAATAAAATTATGTTGCTTTCATAATTAAGAAATTCCCCAATATAATTAAAGTGTTTGCATAGCTTATGAGAAAAAAATAAACAGACTCATTAATGAATTTTACATACATCAATAACATAGAATAGTTAAACTCAGTTAAACAATGTCTGAAACGGCAAAACTTCAATTAATTAATGTAATGAATAAAAGAAAGTGTATATGTTAACTGTGAATTTTACAATACAATTTACAATAAAAACAATAATTGTTATTGTAAAAATTATTACCTGGACAAGAATATTTTTTGCATTTTTTTCAAAGTTTCGGAGCTGTTTCAGCAACACAAAACAACTGATCTCACTAAAAGGCTCTCAAAAACCAGAACTCAGCAACCAAAATAATGTAGATATTATTACCCTACCCTAAACAGTAAGCTTAGAAAGTTCAGATACCAACATAGCGCAATACAACAAACAAAAACAATGATATACAAAATATACATACATATAAGCCGCAGCAATACAAGAAGGAATAGCCATTTAATTAGTTTTCATAGCAAAAACTCACAAGCAATAAAAAAGCAACCCAGTCAAGCTAGCTATAGAAGTTCTGCTAAGCAGAAACCATTAAGTATGAGATCTTTGATCTTGCAATGTTTGAAGAAGCAAGACTTTTTCTAGATAGATAAGGCAGTTCATAGTGAAGGCACAAAAGATGTAGCTCAAGTATAGGCAGATGATTCGGGGCCGAATTTAAACTCCAACCTAAAACAATAAGAAAAGCCATGAAATAACATTTTAGAAACCACAATAAAAACACAGATTGCATCAAAAATAAAAATTGAAAAATTTTTAATCCAGGTGCAAATTTCATCAAGTCCCCCCCCCAGAAAAATCGCTCCACTCGACACCTCAGGAAGCATTTTCCAATTTTCCTGGCAAAAAATATCCTCAACCCCAGCCCCCCCCGAATATAATGACTCCAGTCTTTTGGACAAAATAAGAGCACTCCCCCTAGTCCAAAACTTCACCGTCTGTACAGGGTCGTGTTCGTTAAACCACAACTTAACTAATATATAACGTACGTATATACTAATCCGCATATTATAATACGTGATGCAATATTTGCAGCAACAACCACTCTACAGATTAAAACAACAACAACAACAAAAACAACAACGAGAAATAGTTAATCAAAAAGCACCATTTCACTTACATGAACCGAATGTCGATATTTGGGGGGCGTGGCAGCCGGAAGGGTAGTAAGCGCCGCCAGCGGAGGAGAGGGCTGATCATCCACGGGGGCTTTCTCCTCAACCACCTCCTCCTGAACCTGAATCGAATCAGGGGGGACGCCCCCTTCTTCAAAAATGGGGGGCGGGGGGCTGGGAGCGGGGGGCTCCTCTTCAATAAGTCGGCCCTCCTCGTAGAGACGTTCTGCATCCTGACATATGCTTAGAAGGGTCTTTTTCAGACGCATACAGGGCAGACGGGCCGAGCCTGTACCAAACCAACATTCACGTAGGACCTGACTGTAGCGGGACATTGTCTGAAATTAAAAAACACCAATAACCAAAACATTCAAAACATCAAAAAGTCACAAAGACTTTATTCGTTTGTGAGTGACCGTACACCAATCCTGAAAAATTCCATCCCCCCCCGGCATTTTTCAGCTTTTGAAAGTAGGGGGGCTAATTTCTCCACTTTTAGGCGATTTTAAAAAAGTAGGGGGGAGCATGCCGAAAAGTGGGGGTTCCACCACCCCCCACCCACTAAGAAAATGTCTATCCCCCTACAGTTCCTAAAACCAAAAAATCTGACGTCCGACTTTTTAATTCCCCCTCTCAAACTTTTGAAAATCAAATATCAGAAGAATATAGTCTAAATCAGACAGACAGAAGTGATCTATCTAACCTCATCCGCTGCCCATCGTTCGGGAATGGGCGGCCGATAGTCCTGGCGACAGACAACTCGACGCATCTCCTCAAAGCTGGGGTCGGCAGGGACCACGTCATGGTAGGGCACCTGATAGGGCTCGGCGGCTTGACCTGAAAACAGCATAAAAAAATTTAATTTTGAAAAAACCCCCCGAGAAAAAACTATCTGGCTTACGTCTACTGGGGGGGGGCCAGTCGAGGAGCCCCCCCATAAATTCCGACCTCTTCCCCTATAACCCCAAAAATTGCCAAATTTTACCATTTTTACCGTAAATTTTTAAAAATTTCACACAAAGAACCTAAAAATTTGTCAAAAAATATGCCCCCCCATCGATGGGGGGCTTCTTCGAGACCCCCCCCATAAATTTTGGGCTAGAAGTATTGACAACGAATGAAGGCGCGGATAATATAAATTCATTTTATCAGATTAGAGAGGGGGAGAACGTGAAAATAGTTAGAAGTAGATGAGATGATCTAGAAAAATACGAATGTGCATGCGGCCTCTGCTAGATCAGAGTTCACGATACAGGCGGCCCATCAATGGAGCTGTGTAAAACCAGACTTTTTAGGTTGAATTTTATAAAAGAAAACTGTAAAAAGTTTCTTTAAATAGTGAAATGAAATAAAATCTTCCTTTAAGGAGAAATTAGCTAAAACGTACATAAAACAGGTATTCTATGCATAGCCAATGTCTCACAATCGCTATGAGTTTCAACAGTTTTTCCGAATAAGGTAAGGGAAAGAACGAATATTGATCAAGGAACTTTATCATTATTCTTAAGCACTCTTACCCAGAATTTTACCCATTTTTAAAAATTACATTTATTTTTGAATTGGGGCTACAGCTCCAAAATAACTATTACTTCGAAACTTTTATTTTAAAGAAAATTGGTGTGCGTATACAGAATTATTACACGTTTCTCACATTCGGGCAGTCAAAACAAATGATTTTAAAACCCTGTACAGTCTATGTTTTTTAGTTTGAATTTCCACAATTGAAAAATGATACAAAATACGGAAAATTGACGAAGCAAATAAAAACTAGGGGGGAAAATGCCCTCGACGGGCAACCAACTTGGTAGAATAGGGAAAGACTTGAATGTTAAATACACGGTGCATGGTTACAACTGAGATTCTGCTGAAGCGGAAAAATGCCGTTTCTCAGCGACTAAAATGACAGAAACCAGCTTTGTGCGCCGAATAGGGAATCTACTCGGCGACTAAAATGAAAGAAACCAGCCTTGTGCGCCGAATAGGGAATCTACTCGGCGACTAAAATAATCGAAACCAGCTCTGTGCGTCGAATAGGGATTCCCTCCGTCCGCCCTATTCGCGCGAACTTTGAAGCTGCATGCATGCACATTTATGTGTCATAAATTATGATCTCCAGTTTAGCAGAGCTAAACTTTCCCTAGAGTCTCGACTTCTCGTTTCTGTTGCCGTGCTGATGACCTAAAATTCGCTTAATTTGTGTTCCTACAGCAGACAACTTCGTCTGTATAATTGCGCATTTATGGGGATATCATAATGCGTGGACAGAATCCCCTGTTCCACAAACTTTTTTACTCACTCTCACCACCTTACACAAGAATATATCGTCCAACACAAACTAAAAATCACAAGCTGTGGTGTTGGATTGAGCTTCAACTGGTTCCGCTGACAATTGTTTAATGTATTGTTGCTGAGGGTAGGAAACAAAGTATACACTGTAAATTGCTTAGATGCGTCAATAAGTTTGAATGGCCATTTCACAATTTCATACTTTAGCTTTAAAGTTTTTAAATTAAAAACGTAAAAATTTAATTTCATTCAGTTACTTCAAAAAGTCAATTAATTTGGAATCGGGCATCACGGTTGCATGCGAAGAAAAACCGACACGAAAGCATCATTAGCAAGTAAAGCCGCAAATATATATCGGTGTCTATTTCCCAAAACACTGAAAAGTTCGCGCGAATAGGGCGGACGGAGGGAATCCCTATTCGACGCACAGAGCTGGTTTCGATTATTTTAGTCGCCGAGTAGATTCCCTATTCGGCGCACAAGGCTGGTTTCTTTCATTTTAGTCGCCGAGTAGATTCCCTATTCGGCGCACAAAGCTGGTTTCTGTCATTTTAGTCGCTGAGAAACGGCATTTTTCCGCTTCAGCAGAATCTCAGTTGTAACCATGCACCGTGTATTTAACATTCAAGTCTTTCCCTATTCTACCAAGTTGGTTGCCCGTCGAGGGCATTTTCCCCCCTAGTTTCGCTTATTTTTCCGCTGCAGAGAAAATCATGTCGGAGAAGTTGCATATATACACAATGTAAGCAAAGCTAGCTACCGCAAACAGGCTGGATGAAAACGTTCTAGTTCAACTGAATGTATTTGCTGAAACGGAAAAATGCCTGTTAATAGCCTTTTCAGAACTTTATACACGGTGCGTCATCTTAGGCTGGAAGGACACTGTTCGTGGCCTCTACAGAACATTATACACGGAGCGTTATCTTAGGCTGGAAGGCCACTGTTCATGGCCTTTTCAGAACTTTTTACACGGTGCGTCATCTTAGGCTGGAAGGCCACTGTTCTTGGCCTCTACAGAACATTATACACGGAGCGTTATCTTAGGCTGGAAGGCCACTGTTCATGGCCTTTTCAGAACTTTTTACACGGTGCGTCATCTTAGGCTGGAAGGCCACTGTTCATGGCCTCTACAGAACATTATACACGGAGCGTTATCTTAGGCTGGAAGGCCACTGTTCATGGCCTTTTCAGAACTTTTTACACGGTGCGTCATCTTAGGCTGGAAGGCCACTGTTCATGGCCTTTTCATAACTTTTTACACGGTGCGTTATCTTAGGCAGGAAGGCCACTGTTCATGGCCTTTTCATAACTTTTTACACGGTGCGTTATCTTAGGCAGGAAGGCCACTGTTCATGGCCTTTTCATAACTTTTTACACGGTGCGTTATCTTAGGCAGGAAGGCTATTTTAAAACCCATCCAGCACCGTAACCTTGGATATGCAGTTATATACATGACAAAAGTTGCTCTGCTCATTTAGGGCTTTCATTTAAAACCAAATTTGACAACTTTTGGAAATTTTGATTTTTGACCAATTAGGACCCCTTGCCAGGCCGCCACATGTCGCTAGGGACCAGTTTGGAGGGGTCCTCCAATGAGATAAAATGTTCGCCTCACCAAGGGCTTTCATTTTATACCAAACTTGATAACCTTTCAAAAAATTGATTTTGGACCGGTCCGGACCCTAGTCAGGGCGCCACAGGCCGCTGGGTCCACTTTGGAGGGGTCCTTTCAATGACAAAAAACGTTCGCCTTACCAAGGGCTTTCATTTGATACCAAAATTGGCCACCTTTGGAAAAATCGATTTTTGTCCATTTTGGACCGGTCCGGACCCTGGTCAGAGCGCCACAGGCCGCTGGGTCCACTTTGGAGGGGTCCTTCGATGACAAAAAACGTTCGCCTTACCAAGGGCTTTCATTTGATACCAAAATTGGCCACTTTTGGAAAAATCGGTTTTTGACGATTTTGGACCGGTCCGGACCCTGGTCAGGGCGCCACAGGCCGCTGGGTCCACTTTGGAGGGGTCCCCCAATGACAAAAAATGTTCGCCTCTCCAAGGGCTTTCATTTGATATAAAACTTGGCCACTTTTGGAAAAATCGATTTTTGACCATTTTGGACCGGTCCGGACCCGGGTCAGGGCGCCACAGGCCGCTGGGTCCACTTTGGAGGGTCCTCCAATGACAAAAAATGTTCGCCTCACCAAGGGCTTTCATTTGATATAAAACTTGGCCACTTTTGGAAAAATCGATTTTTGACCATTTTGGACCGGTCCGGACCCTGGTCAGGGCGCCACAGGCCGCTGGGTCCACTTTGGAGGGGTCCTCCAATGACAAAAAATGTTCGCCTCACCAAGGGCTTTCAGTTGATACCAAACTTGGCCACTTTTGAAAAAATCGATTTTTGGCCATTTTGGGCCCGGTCCACGGTCAGGACCCCTGGCCAGGGCGCCACAAGGGTCCGGCCGGTATATACTATAGCCTATGTTGCAGTGGTCCCCTAGCCCACCCCACACGCCAAATATGAAAGCTCTACCTGCAGCGGATCTTTCTACACTAGAGGCTAAAGTTGGACTTGCGACACAGTTGGGGCCCACCTCCATCAGGGTGCCCCCAGCCATATGGACAGGTCCTAGAGCAAAACTAATGGGCCATTTAGATTCACCATATAGGGGTTCCTATTCGAATACGAAACCTCAGCCCAGCAGCTCTTATGTATAGGGCTGCCTACTCCGTAGGCCCAGACCCCCCCTTTCACACACTAACTTGTGACCCCTGGCCAGGGCGCCACAGGAGACCTGCCGACATCTCATATAGCCTATGCAGTAGTCCACCCTTGGGCCATGCCACAACCCCAATATGAGAGCCCAGCTTCGCTCGCTGCGATCTATTTCGAAGTGCAATTATTTTCGAACTTAGTTTTTTTCCGGGGGTCACTTGGGGGGTCCCCACCGGGGGGGTGGGGCCATCTGGGAGGGTCCGGAAACCGCGGAAAGTAATTTCCCGGAATTGCGGGACTTTTTGTACAAAAAAAACTTAAAATAGTAGGGCTCTGAAGGGTCTTCCGACCTGCACCCCTGGGGGAAAAAGAAAAAAAAAGAGGAGAAACGCGACCTGCTCGGGGGGCCAATTTTCATATCTCAAGATCCACCCGGCCGATCCGGCTCAAATTTTCACAGCATGTACCCCTGCCCACAGGCTCTTCACACACCAAGTTTCAGCCCGATCGGTCCACTCCTCCGCTGGCCCCAGGCCAAACAATGTCCAGATTATACACATTGCGTCAAATTTTCCCTATTCTAGGGGGAGCGCTAACGCGCTCCCCCTAATGAAAACTTGAACAATATTGTCGAAAGCTAAAAGCAAGTCGTTGTTGTTGTTTGCTGCATTAGACATCACAATGTGATGATCATCACCCGGAGGTGCAAAGTGTTAGCTATTAGCTGTTAGCTAAAGTTATTGGCGGAATTCTACAGTTCCGGGTGAGGGCGTCACATACCGCCAACCACGGTTCTAGTTCCAATTTCCCACATGACCAGCGCAAAGGAATAGATGTCCGCCATCATAAAGGCATGAAAAGAGCTCTTGTCCAAACGCCCGTCCAAAACTTCTGGGGCCATGTAGCTGCAAAAGAAAAAACAAGAAAACAGAAACATAACGGAGGAACTGACAAGGAAACACCACGGCCTGTAGTTATTCTAGTGGGGGGGTCATAAACACCCTTCCCCTCCCCAAAAATCGTTCCCCCCCCCAAAAAGTGGGTTCCCCTTTTGGTACCAACTTTTGCCCTGAAAAAATCGCTCAGAAAGCCAAATTTTCAAAAATTTTCCGGCTTCGCCGGAGATTTTTAGTCGATTTTTGCCCGTTTAAGCGCTATTTTTGCACTAAAACGAGCTGTTTTGGCGATTACTATAAAAATAGCGCTATTTTTAGCATGTTTTTAGAAAAAATTTAAAATCTTTTCGAGCCCCCCAAGAACGACTCGCCCCCTCCCTCCAGAAATATTCCCAAGAATAAGCCCAGATGGCGGCCTTTTCAACTAATGCTTAAGTACATACGCTAAATAAAAATAAATAGATACATTACTACAGATACGGTTGTACAATAGGACACCCAATTATTACAGAAAGAAGCCTAATAACATAATAATAAAAACACACTTAACCGTACAGTAGACGAAAGTATACCCGCAGAACACTATAAGTAAAAGCAGTCCGAGATTAATTTCCTGAAAGGGTATATAAACCAATTGTGGGAGGTTCAGAGAGCAACTTGTTGCATTTGTTGTTATATTTTCAGGATCGCCCCTTGAAGGTAGCCGTCTACTTCGCCCTAGGGAAGCCAAGAAGCTCACTACTGCAAAGGGGATTTGGGGAAAGCCTTCGCTGAAGAATCGCGTAGGATTCGATCCCAAGAGATAAATTGCATCTCTTACCGTTTCGTGCCGGCTCTTGGATTTTCAGGCTTATCCAGTTGGTTGGTTTTTCTAAAACAAACAAATAAACAAAAATAAACACAACAATAAAAACAATTTCTGCAGAGCCTAGAAATCGTCCTGTCTGCCTTATTGTCTGGGAGAGAGCAAGTTTTAGCGGACTAGTTGCAAATGGCATGCCGAAAACAATATTAATAAACAAAAGAAAAACATAATACCAAGTGTCTAAATAAAACCAAATAACAGTAGTACTTTTTAGTCGTTTGTCAATCAGTCAAACTGCATAATACGACGTACGGATCATGTTTAACAGCCAGTCCAAAGTCACCAATCACACAGTAGTCAAAGTTTCGACCGCCACTTTTCACCAGAATATTCTTGCTTTTGATGTCACGATGGGCAATGGCCGGTTTTTCTAGAAAAAAATCCAAAACAACTAATTTAGTACGTCTTACCACACACACTAGAATGATGCAACTATAACTAGAATTATAACTACAAGAATAAAAAATGTTGCGATGGAGCACGAAAAGTGCAAAATGGATGACGTTAGGTTTTAAGCGGACAGAGGACCAGGTTTTAAAACGTTAATATGGGAGGGACAGGTTGTAAATGACAAGAGGACTTAGAACTATAAACAAGAAGCGGGATGGGGAAGGAAAAATAGGCCCAATGACTAACCAACCTTTGTTCCCATGTCCATGAACCGGCGTATGCAAATGAGCCAGGCCGTTAGCAGCCGTATAGGCCAGATGCAGAGCCTGACGAATGGTGAGGGTATGCGTTTCCAGATAGGAATAGAGGGAGCCATGCTCACAGAAGTTGGTGATCAGCCACATCTCAGTAGACTCACCGTTGCCTGCAATACCAATCACAGCACAAAACAAAGCAAGTAAAAATTGGTATCTAACAGAACACAGGGTATTTTTTACGGGGGGGGGGCGGGGACCCCCGAAATTGACCTCCCCCCCTCCGAAAATGCCTTCCTCCCCCCAAATCTCCCCTCCCCCGGATTTTTTGGGGGCCCAAATTTTTTGCCAAAAAATAGGCAAATTTTCAAAACTTTTCCGGCTTCGCCGGAGATTTTTTCGTAAAAATGACAATTCTTAGCTTAAATCCTGGCATTTTTGAGAGCTTTTTGCCTTTCTACGTGTAGAATACGCCAGAAAATACCAATTTTTAGCCCATTTTTGCAAAAAATCTTTCGCCCCCGTCGGGACAGGGGAGGGGCGGGAAGCCACCCCGAAAAAACCCTAAAACCCTGGAACACAGAATACTAATCAAATCATAAACTTTTCAAAAAATACGTACTAAATGATAGCAGGAAACAAAATGTCACAAATACGTACCTGGTTTAGTTTTAGGCCATTTTTATGGATCGAGGACTTTTGTGAAGTGTCAAGCTTTTTATGTAGGAAACGTATTTGAAACATTAAGAGCAAAAATGGTGAATTTGACAATCATTTGAGTTGAGGTCCACATCATCACTCACCCACCCCCAGCCCCCCCTGCCGCCCCAGTAAAAATAAGCCAAGCCTACCCTTCTAAACTTACGTACAGTTTACTTCAAACCCACGCATAAAAGTACGGTCACAAGTCAGTAACAAAATCTACTAGTTACAACCATTAACCTCTAACTAGACAATAGACGATAGGACAAAAAAGCTTTCAATGTTTTAGACTTTAGATTTTTTAGATTTTAGAATTTGAAAACAAACCCATAATGTCAGCCCCAATAAAGGTCAGGATATTCTGATGACTGAGCATCACTGTGTGATAGATTTCTGACTCGCGACGCCAAGACTGCTCGTCCAGGGTAAAGAATTTCTTGACGGCCACCGTTTCACACAGGTACTGGGCCTTATAGACCTGTCCAAAGCGTCCGGAGGCAATTGGGTGCGGACACAGTTTCAGGCAACGTGAAATGGTACGTTGAACCTGGAAGGATAGGACACACACTCGTATCGAAGATGTACGTATGAATATATACACAAGAACCAAAAATGCTCCTTCGTCGCATGTAAAATACATATGAGTACTCTCAGGCAGGTTGTACAAACACGGAAACTAGCCTGTAAAATGCATATGAGTGGCGTTGAGGTTGTAAATTAAGGAAAACAAGTTGCAACGGCTTAACATATGAGCCTGTCCTACAACGAGGCTCATATTGGCGTACGTATGTCATAATATAATTTGTCGATATTTGACCTTCATATAAATAGCACGTAAAGCTTCTCATTACAAAATTGTCCTTCACACACCTTGTCGCTGAGACACTGTGCATACGCATTATACGGCATGCCACTCTGCGCTCTGACTCAGAGCCATGTGGGGAAAGCATTGCGTATGTGAGAGTAGTGTGTTATAGTGTTCCGAGAATACAGTAGGTGTACTATAGTGCTTACGGAAATAGTAGGTGCCACGGTGTTTCGGGAAACATCAGCTTGCATGTACAGTTAAACTTGAGGTGTCGCAGTTCACTTCGTTCTGTCCATTTCTTTCAAGCCACAATGTTAACATGTTATGTCTATTCATTAGTTTTTTCTTTAATATGATGACCTGATGATCTTTAAGAAGGCTACTGTGACGCCAATATGAGCCTCGTTGTAGGACAGGCTCATATGTTAAGCCGTTGCGACTTGTTTTCCTTAATTTACAACCTCAACGCCACTCATATATATGCATTTTACAGGCTAGTTTCCGTGTTTGTACAACCTGCCTGAGAGTACTCATATGTATTTTACATGCGACGAAGGAGCATTTTTGGTTCTTGTTTTCCATTCTTTTACATATGTATGCGCAAAAAAGAACCAACATAATATATTTCCGAACACCATGCGCAAGCAGATACTATTTTGACCACTTTTGGAAAATTTCATATTTGACCCAAAATCGCCTAAGTCCCCACCCCACCACAGCACTCTACAGCCACTTTGAGCATGCAATTCTATGATAAAAATTGCTCAGCTCACTTAGGGCTTTCGTTTGGTACCAAATTTGACCACTTTTGAAACATTTCATTTTTGACCGAAAATCGCCTAAGTCCCCACCCCACCCCACCGCAGCACTCTACAGGCACTTTGAGCATGCAATTCTATGACAAAAGTTGCTCACCTCACTTAGGGCTTTCATTTGGTACCAAATTTGACCACTTTTTAAAAATTTCATTTTTGACCGAAAATCGCCTAAGTCCCCACCCCACCCCACCACAGCACTCTACAGCCACTTTGAGCATGCAATTCTATGACAAAAGTTGCTCAGCTCACTTAGGGCTTTCATTTGATACCAAATTTGACCACTTTTGAAAAATTTCATTTTGGACCACCTGACCCCTTACCGACCTGACCCCTCTGACGGTCAAGTGGAGCCAGCCCAGCAAAATGGGTGCGTTGTACAGCAAAACTGACACCGGAAATGAGCTGGGCGCACCAGAAAACCTATATAGAGAAAGTTTTGAGAGGCCAAGTAGAGCCTAGTATGGACCTCCAGGAAACGGTTGCCGACATGACCCTCCAGACGACAAAGTGGAACCAGCCCAGCAAAATGGGTGCGTTGTACAGCAAAACGGACACCGGAAATGAGCTGGGCGCACCAGAAAACCCATATAGAGAAAGTTTTGAGAGGCCAAGTAGAGCCTAGTATGGACCTCCAGGAAACGGTTGCCGACATGACCCTCCAGACGACAAAGTGGAACCAGCCCAGCAAGATGGATGAGTCGGTCGGCAAAACGGCCCCCCGCCAAAAAGTTTTTCCGGCTCTGGGAGGCATAAAAACTAGCCTATCGGCTTATTTTTGTTGCTTACTCCAAGAATATATATGGTTTTCATAAGCAAAAAGTTTTCTGTCTGTAGCTATTAAAGCTACAAAACCTCCTTGAGACGTCAAAGCGGAGAACCGGAAACACATCACTCTCGTAAGTTATTTTTGGGGCAACTTTTAAACGGACAGTTGTACGGGGATGAAACTTCGCACACATACTAAACTCGACACGTACAATTTTTTGCGCACATAATCTGCGCAGGATCTGCGCAGCCTTGTTTTACACGGTCATTCGACCATTTTCACTCATATTATAGGGGTCGCTACCGCGACCCCTATGATAATTTTGTCAAAACAGTGTTTTGTTCACATCAGGATAATTTTTTCCAAAAAAAGACTCGTCCTTATAAGTCTTGTGGTCTCCACCAACTTGGAGCCGCCTAGTCTCCTCACCATACCTGAACGGGAGGTCAAATTTCACTGACCCTTGTGGAAGCAAATTTGGGTACCCCTTGTGAGAGCGATTTTTCTTAGGGGTACTTGTTAAAGCGATTTTTGCCATGTTTTATCAAAAAACCGCGATTTTCAAGCCAAAACGCGTTTTTTGGACGTTTTTTAGCTAAAAATAGTAATTTTAAGTGAAAAATTCCGGCGAAGCCGGAAAATTTTTGGAAATTTTAGTGCTAAAACCTATTTTTTGGGCAATTTTCTGACCCCTTGTGGCCAATTTTCTTACCCCTTGTGGGAGCAATTTCGCGACCCCTTGTGGGCGACTTCGCCGAGGGGGGGGGAAATTCCCCCCCTTGTCCACCTGTGCTCCTCACGTCGACGACATAGTCTCAAACGGTTAATAGAGCAATATTGGCGTCATGATGTTTCGTTTGTCAATTATTTTGGACTGACTGGTTGACAGTGCCCGAATACACTCGCGCAGTTCGGCTCATCCTACAGTCTGTGAAGCACCTGTGGTTCTGTAGGTTAGAAGAGTTCGGTTAGCCTGTGGCTGTCGTTATGGCATCCACAAAAGGAATTGGTTAGGAAATTGGAGTCTTAGTCCTACAAACTCCCAACCATGAGCCATATCCCTACTTTTTCAGGCTCTCGGGAGCGGGCCAGCCAAGTATGAGTACAATCTAATTAATCTTGTTCCAAAAAATCCTCTAGACTCTACTAACTCTACACTACCTACGACTACCATAACAAAATTTACACCACTCAACTACAGAAACCCAAATATTTGTCTTAAAAAATCCCCCAATCCCACCCCCCCCCCCCCCCCAGAGAACCATAACAAAATTTCCCCACTCAACCTGGGCTGGGCGGGGCGGGGGGCCCCCCATAAACACCCTTCCCCCCCCCAAAAAATCGTCCGTCCCCCCCAAAAATCACCCCCCCCCAAAAAGTGGGTGCCCCTTTTGGTACCAACTTTTGCCCTAAAAAAATCGCTCAGAAGGCCAAATTTTCAAAAATTTTCCGGCTTTGCCGGAGATTTTTAGTCGATTTTTGCCTATTTAAGCACGAAATCCGCTTATTTTTGGCGATTGCTATAAAAATAGCGCAATTTTTAGCATGTTTTTAGAAAAATTTTGAAAAAGTTTCGCCCCCCCCCCAAAATGACTCGCCCCCCGAGGGCCCCCCCCCAAGAAAAAATCCCTAGAATAAGCCCAGTCAACTACAGAAACTCAAAATGTTTCTGTCTTACAGAAATCCCCCCCCACAATCACACCATAATGGGCAGCCCAGAGCCGGAACCAGAGCTTTCCTCCTCCAACATTGCCTGCAGCGAGGTATTGGCTTTCTCTGCAGCCACTAGCGGCTGCTGTCCTCCTAGCTCCTCTTCTGAAGAGCAGCAGCTGCCCTCAGAAGAATAATCCAGGAATATTTTCCCTCGTTGCTTCTTCTTCTTACTCCCCAGATGAAGGAAAGAGTCCAGGAGGAAAGGAGACTTCCCGCCGTCCTCGACCGGACCCCCGTCCGAATCCAACAACTGGTCACCTTCCACAACAGTAGACGATTGGCTCTTCGACTTTCCACGCCTAAAATAAAAAACAACTCCAGCATGCTATCGAATCGGCTGACATATTCGAAGTTTATCTAATCTCAAAGTCATCAGCATGGGCGTATCCAGAGGAGGGGTTTTGGGATGGTGCATGACTTTCTTCTTTCTGTCGTATTAATATGTTTATATTGTAAGTCCGCACTGACTAAACGCCATGCACTAGAAGATACGCAAGCAGGACAGGAATATTGTCATGAAAATCCATTGTACCACCAAAACACACCTTCAAAAAAGGACCCCCTTGTATAGACGATCTACAGATGTGAGCCACACGTTTGCTGTTATTTGAAGGGTTTTAATTTTGTGGAAAGTTCTGGCCAAAAATCTGAAAAGTGGGCTTTTCCCGCTTGACTATACTTTTCTACATTTCAAAAAATTCTTCAACTTCGAGCTAAGGTCCTACCCTTCCGTACCCCCGCCTCAGGCTTTTTCAAAATTTTGGTAAAGTTGAAAAAATTCGGTTGAGTGTTCAACCTCCTCAGTTTCAAATTTCTGGATACGTCCCGGAACGGACTAGATGTTACATACGTACCATTTCTGAACACACATGCAAAGAATCAGTAACAGCAGACAGCCACTCAGACCACTCAATGCTATCAGCAAGTTGATCTGTGTCTGTCCAAGCGGCCGGGAAGCTAAAACAGAAAAAAGCAAAACAAACAGACAAACAAACGCGTGAGTCAAGTCAGGAAAACCGTAACTAAGTTCTTTTCAACATCTTCGACAAACTGGCATAGTATATTACTGCAGGAAAATGAAAGAATACAACACACACCGGAGAATCTCAGTTTGGGACAGAAGAATCTCAATCATTCATTTCAGGTGGCCCAGCAGCGTATCCAGGATTCTAAAAAACGGGGTCCAACCCAAATGACGGGGTCCGAGCCTAATTTTTTCCCAAAATTGCCAAATTTGGGCGAATAGCTAAAAATTCGAAAAGTTTTCTGAAAAGGAGGGGTCCGAACCCCCTGGATACACCCCTGAGGTGGCCCAATCATCAGATATCAAAAAATGCTCGAGGAAAATGCCTTTCTTTCATAGCTCCTCTGGCTCTTAGATTCAAGATAAACACATGCACAAAAATGAAAAAGAAAACTAAGAACTAATCGCTCTATTATTCAGTGTATATAACACGGAAAAGACATTTCAGGCTGCTTACGAACAGGACCCGGATCAGGCAAGCTGGCGTTCAAGTTCAGATTACAAAAGTCTCCATCGTTACAGCACTCGATAGTTTGCGATTCCATGTGTGGGGTCAACTTTCCCTTGCACTTAAATATAGCCAAACGCATATTATATATATGTAAATGACGTCTAGTCCAGCCTAGCAAAATCAAATTTATATATGTATATACAATGCAATTATGAATGACGTTATATAAATGAAGTTATAAACATACCCATAAAAACAAAAACTAAAGATGGGTTTTCTTTCCAACTATATACATACGTACAGCTGCATATATATACGTATACAAAACGTGTGTTTTCTACCTGTTTTATTTTATATATTTTATTTATACATTTTTTCAACACAACGCACCGACATCATCCATCCAGCCTCATCGGGGGACGTGCAGCCGTAGACTCTGAGCATCTGATACTGGGAATCGATCAGTTCATACTTCAGATGAACAAAACAGCGAGCGTGACCCACCGTCTGACAGGTCCCGTTCTGAGAGCAACAGTGGGGACACCGGTAGTCAGAACAGTGACAGAGGACAGAAGGCGGTGGCGGGTCACCAAAAAAGCCGACTCCTACACGTCTCGGACGCATCACGTGATGATGATGATCTCTTTAAACACTTATATATAATACACGTGGTATACGTTCATATATATGTAGGAAAGCAACAAATAATGAGCATCGGTGTATGTACCTTGAGAAAATGTTGGGGGTCGGGGTAGCCGAAATTAGGGTGGGTGGGGTCAGCCGGTTTTGGGTGGGGTGGGGTCCAAAAAAATCTAATTAGGGGGTAGGGGTAAAAAATTTTTCTTCAAAATTTTAAAAAACAGTTTGCGATTTTGCTAAAACGACGTCATTTACAAGCACTAGTAGAATGGATTTAGTCATTTTTTTCGAAAAAAATAGAAATTTTTGCGAAAAATTTTGAATTTTCCTAATTTTGGGCCAAATTTTCTAAAATTCTGAGGTTGCGGCCATAGTTTCCCTGGAACTTTGGGTCTGAGGGGGGGGGGGGTATATATATATATATCTTGGGATTTTGGTGGTCGACCCCCCAAAATGTGACGACGGGGGTGCCCGACCGACCCCCCGAATTCGGACCTCAGAAATTTCGAAACATGGCCAAAAATGCAAACTTTTCTGTAATTTAGCCCTTTTTCTTCAAAATAATGCTTGTGTTTAACGTTTTAGGCGTTTTGGCACCGTTTTAAAGCGATTTTAAGACAAAATTTGAGATAATTTTTTTCAAAAATGACCATTTTTCAGCCAAAATTAGCTAACTTTTTGGGCCCAAAAATCGTTTTGGGGGGGGTTCGGAGGGGGTAGCCAAATATATATTGGGGGAGGGTAAGTAAAAAATCTGAAGAGGGGAAGTTAGTCGAAAAGTTTGGGGGGAATACCCTACCATCCCCCCCACGGAAGCTGTGTTTGTGGGGTTGGGGTCGGGCAAATTGGGGGGGGTGGGGTAGGGAATTTGGCCATTTGGGGGTGGGGTCTTCCTCGAAAATTTCGAGGGTGCGGTCGGGATTCTCCATTTGGGGAGAAGGGGTTCTCCCCGCCACAGGTGTAAGGCGGGGAAGTTGCGGGGGTACTCCCCCAGCCCTTTTTTCAACCCTTCCTCAAAACTTTGGGGCATAGGTGTACCTGGGGGGAGGGGGTGGGGGGAACCCCTCCCCCGAAATGGAAAAGTGCCGACCCCACCCTCGAAATTTTGGAGGCAGACCCCTCCCCCAAATGGCCAAATCCCAGACCCCAGCCACCCAAATTTGCTAGACCCAACCAGTGGCGGATCCCGGGGGGGGGGGGCCCGGCCCGGCCCCCCCCTTTGCGATTTGGGCCCCCTCCTTTGACATTCCGGGCCCCCCCTAGAAACTTTTTTCAGCTGTTTATATTATGCATATTTTGAGTGAAAATTAAGCATAATTTTAATAAGTTTCACAAATTTTTAAAAACTTTAGCCTGCGGCGCACTTATACTTCTGTGCTGCTTTATTGCATACGTAGTTCTGTGACAGAATTTCTGTCTCTTCAAGTGTCTCCTATTTTGCTTCCTTTCCTGTTTTGTAAGTATATAATTGTACTCAACGCCTTCAGTTTATTTTATGACTGTATATTTATATACCGGCTTATACGTATACGGGCATTTACATTTACAAATTTTATTTTGCTTTCATAACGTGCTTTATGCTTCATACATATATATAAGTGGGCAATGCAAGACTGATAATTGGCAGCTTCTGAAAGTGCTCAGAATAAATCGTGGAAGTGAAAAATTCTGAAAAGCATCCAATTCCAGTTTTGGTTTTCCACTGATCGATTATACAACTCATCTCATCGTAACTAATCTTTCTAAACATTTGAATTACTGAATTTTCCACGATTTCAAAAAATTCCTCAACTACTGGGGGGCTCCGCCCCCCAGACCCCCGTTTCGCACATTATCTTTGTTGCCCTTGTAACTTGACCTCTTTATTACCACTATTCCTTGTATATACTATTTTACTGCAAGTTTTTCACTTCGTAAGTTACTATATATACCTGTATATACATCTCCATTTTATTTATTTAATCTTTTCAAAAGTTTGTGTGACAAGTACATACCAAAACACCAATATATTCTAAACACTGTATATAATCTCAAATATGCATGTATCAAAGTCTGTTATTCGCGTACGTGGTTTAACTATGCCATTTAAAGTTAAGGCCTAATTCTTTTCTAACAAAAGTCTTCTAGTTATATAATCCATTGTTTCTAAAATTGTTTAAAGTAATGTCATGTACTGTTGTTATGTTGTCACTGTTTACATTGTACAGGTTACAATCAGGAGTAGGTCTCTTTTATCCGTAGGGGCTTCCTAAATACAATCTTCCATTATTTCTATACAAACTACAATTTTAACAACCATTATTTTAACCCATATTCCAAATTAACCCAAATTTTAACTAGGCCTTTACAGAGTATAAAAGAGACCTGCAGTTCTATTGCGGTGTCCAGTAAAGTACTCTTACTCCACACTTCTTGCTACTTATATAATTCGGGCTAATCCTACACTTTAGGCTAATCTACGTAATGCTTATCTACACCGGGCTTATTTAGAAATTGGGCTAATCTTAACTTATGGCTAATCATAATTTCTGGCTAATCGTAACTTTTGGCTAATTATATAATTTCTGGCGTATCGTAACTTCGGGCTTATCTTAGTCGGGCTAATCTTGGCTAATCATATAATTTCTGGCGTATCATAACTTCGGGCTTATCTTAGTCGGGCTAATCAGTTTCTATCTACACAAGTTCTGCCTATTATCTTATTGCGATCCAGCAAGATAGAACATTTCTAGTCAATTAACATTCATACATACTAATGAACATTCTAGCTACTCGTTCGTAAACCGCTACATTTGGAGGTTCCACCGAGATTCAAATCCTTCTGTGGACTCGGGAAATTTCTAACCACTACAGTCAGTATAATAGGACCGTCCTTAATAGCAATCTTTACTGAGTCAAGTCAGTAAATTCTGAATAAACGTCAGTTTTGCCAATTTTACACTAATTATCGGGGACTACTGCGTTTGCTGCGTCTGTGAATTTCACAGAAGCATCCAAAGGTGGTTTTCAGCTCAATAAAACCCCACATCTGATACTAAATATTAAATTCGACGCAAAGATTAATTAAACTACCCATGGCAGTGCCAGATACTCTCTCAGGATTAATGTCAGATTTCAGCCAGCTTCATGCTATAATACAAACCCTTCCTGGCCGTATAGGACAAGCAATTCCTGGACTCAATCGAGTCAACAGTCTTCTGGAATTAGCATTTTCAGGACGGAATCACGAAAGCTGGAAAGAATTCATTGACTCTTTTGATATTATTGCCACTGCAAACAACTGGTCTTCAGATGAAAAGGCCAGAATGTTACCTGTTTGCCTAAAACACCAGGCAAGAGATGCCTATGCTGCTCTAGACGCAGCGACAAAGGCCAGCTATCCTAAATTAATTAAAGCGCTGAAAAGCACACTGGAACCGGCAGAGATAGCAAGATTTAAGAGTGCTCGGCTACAGCGTCGGAGGCAGCAACTACACGAGACGGTTTCAGAGTTTGGCATCGACATTAGGAAATTGGTCAGTGGAGCTTACCCGTCCTTTGACGCTTATCATCAAGACCAACTCTGCCTAGATTTTTTCTTTCATTACCGGCCTTCTGCCTTGCTACGGCCAACAGGTATTAGCAAAAGAACCTAAAACTTTTGATAATGCGCTTAAATACGCCAAACTCATCGAAGCTGGTTACTATTTGACAGCTGTTCACAGCCCCTCCGGCGCAATGTCTATACAGGCAGAGGCAATAGCCACCGATTCTACTACGAAAGCTGAAGTTAATTCCTTTGAAAAAGCTTTTAAGGAAATTAATGACAAGCTACAGAATCTGGTCCATGATCAGAAGCGCCAAACTGGATACATCCTTGGTTTGCTCGCCAGACCCCAAACTCGCCCTCTATACCCTACAAGAGCCTACTCCAATTTTGGCTTGAATCGTCAATGCTGGAGTACCGACAACCGTGTTGTATGCCACTATTGCAAGAAAGCCGGCCATATTCTCATGAACTGCCAGAAAAGAGAACATGACGAAGGCGTCCATGATTATGACAGCAGCAACAACCCTAACTGGCGACAGATTCACAACGGGAAGCTTCACATGTGAATGGACAGAATACCCCAAGCAACACAGCCAACAGTTTACACTGTCAGCAGGCCTATTCCAGTGTCGTCATCAATGCAACACCCAGAAATGATAACGCCTGCCCTAAAGACTTACTGGAGTTACAAAATGTAACCACAGTTTTAACAAATCAAAATCAACAGCAGATACAAAATCAAAATTCTGCGTTTGTCGGTAACATATCTGTTGTTCCGAATAGATATCAAAACACGGGAGAGCACAATTTCAAGACAGTCCAGTATCACGAAATAGCTGCTAACGAAAGAATTCCTAACGAGAGCGATAAATTAACACTTGCAAAAGTCTTGAACAATTTAAGTTCTGGACATAAGCAGAAACCCATAAGGAGAGGTCAATGCTTTAGCACACAGACACCGCTATCTGATACAATCCTTTCGTGTTGGTTTGTAACTCATAATCGGGCTAAACCAAATTTAGCAGTTTTTCTCAAATATCTGCTACTACTCATGACCATTTCCTTTAGCCGGACAACCACGGTTCGAAGGGTCTCAGACATAGCCTGTTTGTCCACGCCCTGTCAAACGGAGCAAGGACGACTACAGTTGGAACTACAAGCCAGCTACCGTAACAATGAGAACTTCTACGAACCAGACTCTCTTCCTAGCCAGGTCACACGCCACAATCCAAAATACAGTACGGGAAATAAAGTGAACTACAGACGGTTTCTAGTAATTAACAGTGACAGCAACCAAGAATGCACTGTTAGCAGCTGTACAAAACACGACTGTAATTTGGATGAACTTCACACCAGTGATCGGTTGGAGTCAACAGCATCAGGAGTTCAGCACGGCACTTCCAAACTCGGCGACTACCAAAAGCTTAACTGAAGGTGCCGAATAAAGCTATATGGGTCGTTAAGCACTACAGAAACTACACGGGAAAATAATTCAATGGTGGAAAATATTAGGCTAATTATCACAATCATGAACGAGGAATTTCTGGCCGCCTTGACAAAACCAAAGATTCAACAAATGATTGGACTGCATCAGTGGACATGTTCCGCTTATATGGTGATCTTTACTGTACATCATCAGCGATCACGGAATGGTTTCACGCGAAGTGTGGACATTTCGCAACCAAAGGGAAAGAAATGCTGACAAGTACATACCAAAACACCAATATATTCTAAACACTGTATATAATCTCAAATATGCATGTATCAAAGTCTGTTATTCTCGTACGTGGTTTAACTATGCTATTTAAAGTTAAGGCCTAATTCTTTTCTAACAAAAGTCTTCTAGTTATATAATCCATTGTTTCTAAAAGTTGTTTAAAGTAATGTCATGTACTGTTATTATGTTGTCACTGTTTACATTGTGCAAGGTTACAATCAGGAGTAGGTCTCTTTTATCCGTAGGGCTTCCTAAATACAATCTTCCAATTATTTCTATACAAACTACAATTTTAACAACCATTATTTTAACCCATATTCCAAATTAACCCAAATTTTAACTAGACTTCTTACAGAGTATAAAAGAGACCTGCAGTTCTATTGCGGTGTCCAGTAAAGTACTCTTACTCCACACTTCTTAACGCATATAATTCGGGCTAATCCTACACTTTAGGCTAATCTACGTAATGCTTATCCCGCACGGTATTTAGAAATTGGGCTAATCTTAGCTTATGGCTAATTATAATTTCTGGCTAATCGTAACTTTTGACACTAATTATATAATTTCTGGCGTATCGTAACTTCGGGCTTATCTTAGTCGGGCTAATCTTGGCTAATCATATAATTTCTGGCGTATCATAACTTCGGGCTTATCTTATTCAGGCTAATCAGTTTCTATCTACACAAGTTCTGCCTATTATTTGTGCGATCCAGCAAGATAGAACATTACTAGTCAATTAACATTCATACATACTAATGAACATTCTAGCTACTC